>RJWM01039336.1:0-16183 GCA_004363535.1 Dasyprocta punctata
CAAGCAGGTGTATTGTGCTACTGAGCTACACCCTGGCTCTGTTAAAAATGTTTTTAAATTTTAGTAATTTTAAATTTACACCACGAGCTATGTGAGGTGTGATAAAACAATGTGAATGTTTAAATTTTTAAAAAAATTTATCACAGTACAAGACACACTGCTGTTGATCCTCCTCACAATATTCCCCCTCAAAAAAAAAATATTCCCCCTCCTTTTGAATATATTTACCCCATTGTTTTTGCCACTTTCTGAAGTAGTTTTGAAAGTCATTTTTCCTGAGTATTGTTAGTTGCGCTGTCACAGTGCCTGGAAGTTTTGGGTTGATTCAAAACATTTACCTTTCATGGCTAGTTTGAATTTGAGGAAAAGTCAAATGTCACAGGGCCGGGGGTATACCTAAGTGGCACAGAGCCTGTCTGGCAAACGCAAGGTACTGAGTTCAATTCCCAGTACCGAAAACCAAAGCAAACCTCCCTCCCCAAAAAATCACATAGGAGCCGGATCCAGGGAGTAAGGTGGGTAAGGATAAAAATGCTTTTACAAACTTGCTTTTTCTGGGCTGCAGCCTTTAGCGTAGTGTGGATTATGCACACAAAGACACTCAGGAGAGAGGGCTTCCAGAGCTGCTCTCAAAAGTGACGAGAACAATGGGCCATGTATGTTGGAAGGAGGGGCACTTTAAAGGGAATTAATGGCAATGTGCCTTTTACAGTAATTATTTTTAACATTTAAACATTCACCATATATTCTGATATACATAATATCTATATATCCATCACCAGATTTCCCAGTTGTTAACACTTCGAACCAAACGAGACACCGAATTTTGGGCCGACACCCATCACCCATGACCTCATTATTTCGCTCAGGGGCGGCCCCGAGGTGTAGGACGTCTCGTCAGACGCGCATCAGCTGACCCACCACTAACTCTAATCCCAGCGGCGGCACTGGAGTGCGGCTGACGACGTTCGTACCCTGAAGTGTACTTCTCATTTATTCATGGAGATAACAGTTGAAGTCAAAGAGAAGCGACGACCTGGGGGACGCGGTTTCCCACTGACGCGGAGCCAGCATCCGCAGAACCACCTCCGAGAGTAAAACGGGCTCGAGATTCCCAGGTCTTGCCAGGAGAACCGGGGTTTCCCGGAGGTGCGGGGGCCTCTCAAGGGCTCGGGGAGAGGGGTGGGGGTGAAAGCCAAGAGTAGTACCGCAGTGGGCGTGGCATCTGCGCCCCAGTCGCCGTGACTATGAGCCTCCCTGCCTCCCTCCCCCCGGCCCAGAGGACACGGCCCTGCTCCTGCCATCGCACCGACGACTCCGCAGGCGCACTCCCGGGGTGACGGTGGGAATGCGCGCACGCCATGACCCCGGTGCCTAGCCCCCTCCACAGAGCCCTTGCCTTTTACACTCTCTTGTCCAAAGTGGCTGAGCATAGACTTTCCCTCCCTAGGACGTGGGCAAGAAAACGGGAACTCCTGCCGTGACCCGAGAACCCTGACCGTGTATTGGGCTAGGAGCAGCTCTGGCTCTGCAGCGAGAAGAGGGGTCAGGGTACGTGGATGTCCCAGAGTCACCTCCTGATGCTCACAGAGCTGGCTCTCAGCTTTGCCTCCTTCCAACTGAGTCACAGGGAAGAGCTAACCTCAGACAGGAACAAAATAGCTGGGAGTGGTGGCGCTCGCCTGTAATCCCAGCACTCGGGAGGCTGAGGCGGGAGGATCGCTGAGAATTTGAGGCCAGACAGGGCTAGAGTGATTTCAAGGCCAGTCTGAACTGCATGAGAAACCTTGTCCCGAAAAAATTTAAGAAAGGAAAAAAAAAGAATGGAATAAGGAAGGGACAAAATATTTTACAGGTCTAAAATCTCTCTAATTCTACTGAGAAAATATCTATTTTGTGAAAATACAAGGTCTGAACTAAATGCTAGAAAAAAACTAAGCCGCTTGTTTTTAGCAAAGTAGAGCCCATGGCGCATGCGGGGTGGAGACGAGGAAACAGCGCCCTCTCCCTGTTAATAGCAGGAAATCCAGCAGGGTTAAATATTTGTTGAATAAAAGAATGGACCCTGCTCCCCCTCCATTAGGAGAAGAAAACTTAAGGCGCCAAGCTGAGAAACAGCCATACTGATCTGATGAAATGTTGCTACTTTTGGAAAAACCCAAAGGTTGCGGTGAGTTTAATTCTAGACCATTTGCAGCAGAATCCTGGGCAGGGAAATGACTTGGCGAAAATTATATTTGATAACATTAATGGAATTCAGTATTGTGGCACAGAATCCTTCATGGCATGGGAAAATGATGGTTATATCCTACTACAGAGTTAAGCAAAAATCAACCTTAAAAATTAAAAAAAGCACAAAGGATACTGGGCTAAGTAATATCACTTAAAAATGTGGAAGACAATTTGGAAGGACGAGTACTAAACTGTTAGTAGCCTTAGGGGTGGGTTGAATGGGCACATTGTTACCCTGCCCCTTCCACTTTTCTCTTTTTTTCAAGATTTTCTTCGATGATATTTTATTTTATACAATCAGAAAACAGTTCAAGTAAGAAAAAAAAAAAGTGGAAATGGAGGGAGGGCCTCCCCTCGTCTCCTTCCCCGGCCCAGGAAAGGCGGGTGTGTCTGGAAACCGGCGCGTCCACCAGGAGAAGGACCCTCTGTCCCCATACCTCACTGAGATGACCAACGCAATCACCAAGCTGAGAACGAAGAATCCCAAAACGGAGCCCACAATAGTGAGGATCAGCTGAAACGCTGAAAAGAAGGGAAGAGTAAGGGTAAGGTCCCCGTGTGCTCCCGGGGAGGGTCAGGGCCCTGCAGGGCCAGGCCGGGTCAGCAGTCCGCATCCCCTGCCTCGCCTGACCGCATCATCAGCACTCGGTCCGATGAGGAAACCCGGCCAGATACAAGGCCACAGCTCCAAAGGAGGCCGCTGGCAGAGGGCTCTTCCCGGTGTGGGCCACATCTCCCTCTTAACCTCTGCTGCCTCTGCCCGCCATGCCTCCCTTTACTGAGCGACTCGGCCGGGTTAAGTTTGTCCCTAACAGAGAAGCCAGGAAGCCATTTGGTTTCGCCCTGTGGCAAGAGTCTAGAGGCTCAGTCACATGTATTCTCCTCCTCCATCTCTGACTGGTGCTACCGACACTTCCAACGCAGTTGTGAAGTGGCCTGGGAGTGTAACATATGCACCAGATTCCAAACATCAAGCACAAAAAAAAAGTGCAGTAATTCATTAATATTCTTATACTGATTATATGTCAAGATAACATTTTGTATAAATTTGATTTAATAGAATATCTTAATCAAATAAGGTTCACCTATTTCTTTCTGTGGCACCAGGGACCAAACTCACAACCTCATGCCGGCCAGACAGGCACTTAGGCCACTGAGCCAAACTCCCAGCCCTAGTTTTTTGAGGCAGGGTCGCACTATGTAGCTCAAGCCAGCCTTGTGCTCTCATTGTAGCCCAAGTCGGCCTCGAACTCACAGCGCTCCTCCTACTTCAGCCTCCCGAGTGCTGGGATTAAAAGCGTCACCACGCCCAGCTCCACCTATTTCTTTCTACTTTGAAATTTTTGATTTGTTTTTGTGCGGTTGTTTGATTTTTGAGACAGAGCCTTGCTATGTAGCCCTGGCTGACCTTGAACTCATTATGTAGCTCAGGCTGGCCCTGAACTTGTGGCAATCCTCCTGCTTCAGCCTCTCAAGTGCTGGGATTACAGGTATGCACCACCATGCTCGGCCTTCTTTGTTCGTTTGCAAATTTTTGCTTAAAAATTTAAAAGTGCACTATGAAATCCGTGCCTTGTACTATATTTCTAGTGAAATTGTAGGCAGTGCTGCTCCAGATCTGTCCCTTCCTGCCACAGGACTGCTGCATGTACCACCTCCAGTTGGGCTCACAGGGCCACAGAACATGAAATCTGGGGAGGACCGAGCGCTCAGGCCCTCTGGTCCCACACCCTTCTCTCTCTTTTCTTTTTAAAGTTTCTGGAGGTCCTGAAGATTGAGCTGGGGATCTCACCCAAGTCAGGCGAGTGCCCTGGCGCTAAGCTGCACCCCCAGCCCCGAGTCTCCCCTTTAGCAGACATGGAAACCGAAGACCCACAGGAAGAAGTGACCTAGCACACCCGTCCCTGCCACGAAACGGGGCGGAGGCTGAGGCACTGTCTCTGGGTCCGCAGGAAGCTCAAGGCCCTAGGTCCTGCATCTCGAATCACTGAGCTTTAGTTTGCTGTGTACATTTTAAAGTAGTTTCAGATTCAAAGTCAGTGTTGTCCCAGTCTGGTGAGGACAAGGCGTGGGAGAGTGTGAAGGAACTGAATTCGGAGTACGTCCCGAGCCAGCAGAGAACTCTGGGACAAGAAGATTGGAGTATTTAAACGACTCGTTCCTAGCTCTGCTCTCCCGCAAACACCGATTTTGCCATATACCTGTCTTTTACTGTTAGTAGTAGCAAAACATGTGTACTTTAGCGAACATTGGGCATCAGGGTAACAATTTGGGGTGCCCTTCGGCCCGCCCTCTGTCTGGGGTCCCGTGGAGGGGCGGCTGCTTCCTGTAACCCCAGGGTGGGAGTGGGGGGCGCGACCAGCGGGCAGACCGCAAGCTGATTGCGCTCTCCGTGAAGGAAGCCAGGGATTCATGTGGGCTGGGTAGGAGTTTGCATGTGGTTCATAAGGATGACATTTTTTTTTTTTTTTTTTTGAGGCAGGGTCGCACTATGTAGCTCAGGCCGGCCTTGCGCTCACGTTATGTAGCCCAAGCGGGCCTCGAACTCACACTCACAACGCTCCTCCTACCTCAGCCTCCCGAGTGCTGGGATTAAAGGCGTGCGCCACCACGCCCGGCTACAGATGACTTCTTAACTTATTTATAATAACAAGATTTGGATACTCACCGTCTTCACAGTTGTTTCCGCTGTAACCAAAGGGACACCTGCAACACAGCGAGCACCCGGGGACCCCGTCAGGGATTCCCCGCGGGCGGCAGGGGGGCCTCCCACCGGGTCTCCAGCTCTCCCCTCCCCTCCTCTCCTCCTGTCGCCCTTGCTCCTTCTTCTCTAGTTTCCTTCCGCTCCCTTAACTGCCGGGGAGCACCTGCCCCGGGCGAGGCACGGGGCGCCCGAGCCCCCTGGGTCTCCCTGCTGCCGGCTGCCCATTCTGCCCTCGGACCTCCAGGAGGACCCAGCCATCCAGGTGAGGCCGAAGCCCAGGGGATGGGGTGGTGCCCGTGGCTCTGCCGCCGGCTTCCCGCCTCTCCCGCACACGGGGGTCCGCTGAGCTTCCGGCAGAGGCTGGGCCGGGCACGCAGCAGCGCCAGGGGTGGGAGGGAGACGCGCTGCCCCGCCGGCTTCCCCGCCTCCGGCTCCAGCCCCAGCTGTCCTCGCTCCCAGCTCCCGGCTCGGCAGGACCAGCAGGGGGCAGGGTGCTTACTCTCGGCAGGCGCCGTCGCCCGCCTTCTCGTAGCCCGGGCGGCACACGCACGCCGGCTGCCCGCCGCTCTCCTGCACGCACTGCTTGTTGTTCTCCGCTGTGCAGTCCTCGGAACACTGTAAAGCTTCCAAGCAGAGTAAGTGCTAAGCAACTGCCAGAAACAACCTCTTCACACCCCTTTTCCCGGTGCTTTTTCTAAGTAAAATAAGCCGCTCACTGGCTCGCGCCCCGCCCTCACGAAGCCACCCGCCGGCAGCCCCAGCAGCTCCTCGTCAAGACCCCGCCCCGGGGTCTGTGTCCAGGCCCGAACGCGCATGGTTCAGCCTCTGAAGTGCACACGGCAAGTCCAGCAGCCACGTTCGTATTTTGCCCGCGCGAAAGAAAAGACGGAGTTGTGAAGAACCTGCAGAAGCAGGTGGATCGCTTACCGAGACAAAACGGGGACTGCGGATAGGGTCTCTGCAGCCCATCTTTACACTGACAGTTTACAATACTGCTGCAGTTATCTTGATTGATATCTTCACAGCCGTAATAGTCACACTGATTCTGCCCTGGGAAATACACAGATTGTTCAAAAATGCATTCAACAAGACAATACGGATAAAGCGGTTTGCAAAAGCACTCTGCTCCATCATTGTTAGGCTCTGCCTTTTAATGCAGTTTGGGATTCAACAAATGGGAATGTGGCAGGATTCTGAAAGCCGGCTCCCTAGTCCTTCTCCCGTGACTCTTCCCTTATGTGATCAGTTCAAATTGATTCATCCAGTGCAATGCAACGAGTCTCCAGTTGATGATCTCTTTTGCACCGGTCTATGCGCTAGGTTTTGTAGAGGGCACAGAAGTGATTTAATTTTGGGGCTTCACCTTTGCAGAGTTACACCAAGAACTCACAACTCAGTTTCAGGGTTTGTGGCCCAGACTTTGAAGACAATGAGAATTCAGTAGCTCAAGTTGCCAAGATACTATTGAGGAAAATGTGGGAAGAAGTGAGTCTTCAAAGATGGGGAAGATTGAAACAGTTAGAGGAGAGATAAAGGCTGTTTAATTGGAGTAAGGTGTCATAAAAAGAAGCCCAGAATTCTTGTCATGGAATAGTGGAGTTGTGCTTAAGTAGGGGAGAGGTGGTGTATTGGGTTGAGAGAAAACTAGAGTTCTTGGCTTTGCCATCCATTGACTCTGGGCTCTTGATTCCATCATTTGATTTTGGGTGAGTCCAAGTTCCCTCCATCTAGAAAACTGGGTTAATCATTTTTACTTCACAAGGTAGTTCTGGGAACTGAGCAAGCTCACACAAATGACAGTGCCCATTACATGATCCTCAACAGATCCCCATTCTTTGGTTCACTGAGAAGAAGTATGGTGGATTTTGAATGTGAGGCTAAGGACGATGAATTTTATTCTATAAGCCAGATAATCCATTGGTAGATTTTGAGCAGGAGCATGGCATGAAAAAGCAGTCTTTTAAGAATAGTAGTCTATAAATGGACTAGAAAGCCTTGCAGGTAAAGAGAGGAATCTGAGGATAGATTGGGGGAAAGAAAAGGAGCAGGTAGGAAGGTGGTGTGATTACTCTCTGCTAAGTATCGCAAGTCACTACTAACCTTCCTTCCTTACCTGCAACTTGAAACATGTCTCCAATTAAGAGTCTAGCGGAAAATTTCACAACTTGGAGCACAGGAGTATATTTTAGCTACTGATGCTGGGCAGCAGAAAAGCTATTTGTCTCTACAAGTTATGAGGCCCTCACTTCCATTTTCCTGGTGTTTAGGCTCTTGTGTGTCTCCTGAGGTCTCCATTTGGCATTTTGTTAATGTGTCCAAGAACACCTCAGGTGTCGCGGTAGAGGAGAGCTGCGAGCAGTTGTCTGAAGAGTAACTTTTAGAGCTGGAACCAAATGGTTTGAATTACACCAGGGCCTGTAGCTAAGGGAAATTCTCAGGAGAGCTCGAAGGAGAGAATTTCTCGGGCAGCTCGAACATTATTTTAAGGAAGGCATGATGTTTAGCTGGTGACCATCCTGAGTGGTCAGAGTCTATGCTCATGGGGACAGTCAGCTTCTTGACATTTTCTGTAAGTCTCAGCTAGCCCAAAGCAAAGTGTGTCATAAGGGCCAAGGGACAGAGATTCTGATTGCATGAATCATTACTTGGGGCAAAATTCTGACCTCAGCCAGAAGGCAGATAAAAGTGATGGGTCCCTTAGGAGACAAGGATCAAGTGACATCCAGACATAGACAGATCAATGATAGATAGATAGATAGACAGACAGACAGATGGGGGAGAGGGAGAGAGAGAGATGCATTGTGTATAGACAGATACATACTATAGACTTTGAGAGAGTAAATACTGAAACATTCAGAAAGGAAATAGTGTTATTCCCATGGCAAGAAGATGAAAACAGTTCAAGAAGCTGAAAAGGTTTGAAAATACAATTTTATCTGTCCAGCTGTGCAAATGAGTATAACGTCTAGGGGCAGAGTCCAGGCAGCTTAGCAATTGGTGCAGTTTGCACAGGAAACCCTCAGATGATTGGATCAACAAAATGTGGAAAGAAGGTCCCATCGCCAAGGATTGAACATTGCATTCAAAATGTGCCAGGGTAAGTCCAGTCCCAATAAGCTCAGGCTTGCCACCAACAAAATCTAAAATAACAGAAACAATTTAAAAAATCTGACAAGGAAAAAACAAAGTTTAAAATGAAAAATGAGCAAGTTGGAGGTTCTGTGTGTGCCTCTGTGTGCGTGCGTGTGTGCATGCGTGCGTGCGTGTGTGTGTGTGTGTGTGTGTGTGTGTGTGTGATGGGGCTCTAACAAGCTCATGAAGAGGGGAGGGCAGACTGGTGAATTCTGATGGAAAGCAGAACAGCTCCACAACTATTTTCCTCCACTCTCTTCTGTCAGGAGATTATACCTAGACGGAAACAGGGGGAATGTAAATTGCTAAAAAGCCAACAGTGCTGGAGGGGGTTCAGTCCAGAAGAGCTCTCATATTTTCTGATAAAGTTTTTAGTGTTTAGGTTTTTTTAATAGAACGTTTATGTTCTGGGTTCTAAGATGTTGATATGAACCTTGGTAAAATATTAAAGCATGAGAAAAGTCATCTGAAAAGCATAAATGGGCAGGATTTGTTTGTTTTCAAAAAGAGAAAGTAGTTTTATAAACTAGGTCCGGAAGCCTAAAGCATCTAATGGGCACCATGTTAAGAGACAGGGACTGAATCGCAGAAGGCACGAACAGAAGGCTGAGGGAGACAGGCGAGGGGTAAGGAGAATGGCGGGAGCACTGCGGGAGCCGGACCTCCATGAGGGGTGTGGGCCGGTGTCACATGTTGCTGAGAGGCTGAGTGTGACAGAGACCTCTGCATCGGACCACGAGGCCTGAACGCCTGCTGCATTCCCCTTCCCTGGGCCGGCCCTCAGGGGTCACTTCCAGGGTGAGTGCTGCTGCTGACCACGGTGGGCACCAGCATCACTGCATCCACAACTTTCCGGCTCCATGTCCCCTAGCAGGCCCTTCTTCGGTACCCTGGGTGTGGTCCTGTGACCTGCTTTGACCACTAGGATGATGGAAAATGCGCCATAAGCAAAGCTAGGGAAACACTGGCACGCTGGACTTTACTTCCTTGCTGCTCCTGGAGTCTTTTAGACCAGGCTCCCGGGGCGGAGACAGGCCATCCACGGAGCCGTCTGAGACCAACCAGCCCCTGCCGATCTAGCCACTAACAGCAGATGCTTAAGCAAGCCCACTGGGGGTCAGCCACGCCTGGCCCAGACCCAAGAACTCTCCAGCTGAGCCTTTCTCAAGCTCTGACGCACAGAATGGTGGAATTGCAATAAATAAATGGTGGTGTTTTGAGCCCCTGAGTTTTGCGATGGTTCATAGCACAGCAGACCCAGCTGTACTGCTACAGCTGTTACAGCTGCACAGGGCAGGGGGAGGGGGGCTTGCATGTCAGATTAAAAGTGGGGACAGGACAGGTGAAACCTTCTGTATCAGTCAGAAAGCTGTAACTTGATATAAAGCTCTCTGATTCTAATTCTTTCATTTTTTCCTGTCCAGAGATGACTTGTCACTTGTGCCTCCCAAGTCACTGTGAAGGCATGGGAGGTGGCTAGAAAGCAGGAGAAGGCAAGCAAGAGGGGAAAGGGAGAGAGGAGGGGTTAGTTAAAAGGAAATCTGGAGACATCTGTTGATTCAGCTATGTAGTTCACATATAACAGAAAGGTTTACAAATAGGTGGATAGATCTTTAGGTAAAAGTGGAGTAAAATCATCCAATACTTACCTGAATATCCTGTTACAATGCCATTTGCCTTTTTGATTTCACCCAAAATTTTATCAGATACACTTGTCTCATCTTCAGTTGTATTCTCTTCAAAAAGGTTTACTACTCTTACATATACTGATGCAGATCTTGCTTGGAGAGGAGATGTGCTAAAAATAAAGTAAATCTGTCACTAGTAGAATGGAATGGAAGGGCTAAGAAATAGGTTTTCAAGCCTCCAACATTCCCAAATCTCCCAGCCCTTGTCCTGACCTACTGTTCTGCTCCATAATTGGGACTTGAATTCACTATGTAGCTCAGACTGGCTTCAAACTCATGGCAACCCTCCTGCCTCAGCCTCCTGAGCACTGGGATGACAGGTGTGCACCACCATGCCCAGCTGTGGCTCTGTGTTGTTAGACCTCAGTATATATTTTTGCTTTCTAAATTTTCCTATGCTCCATTTTGACTTTTAAAATAGAGAAACTTAAAAACATATCCAATCTACTTGGGAAATATTTATAGCCAAATCGGGTCCCCAGAACAACCAAAAAAAAAAAAAATCCAAAACATGAACCAAATTCCACTTTGAGGGATAATTGCCTTAAAAAGACATCCAAAAAATTAACCAGAAGTTTAATTTTTACATTTCTACCAGAATTTATTCACATTAGGATTTGAGGGGCGGCCATGGATTGTCTATGATGGAGAGAAGGGATATATAAGTTTTTCTATGTTGCTTGAAAAATGATCAGAAATCTGAGACATAATTTTCCACTGGGGCTAGATAATACCATCTGTAATATATTCATCCAAGAATCGATTAGGTTATACTCTAGCTCGGGAGAAGACAGTTCCAGGTAGCGATGGTGCCATTGTCTATCTGGGGAAAATGACTAGAACACTAGAATTGTGTTTAAGAGAGGAGGGCTAGACCCAAGCTCGCTGCAGACCGTCTTCTATGGCCCAAGGGCATTAATAATTTCTCTGAGCCTGAGTTTTTTCCTCTATCCCAAGAGAAGTTTGGGAGAAATTCTTAGGATCCTTCCAGTCCTTGCATTTGTATAGTAGGTGGAAAGCTGGAGGCAGAGTTTAAAAAATGGCCTCCTAGGCGAGCCCCCCGGAGGGAGGGAAGTAGTTCTCCACAACTCCGGGCCAACAGGTACAAGTTGGCCTCAAACTCCCTGGGCTCCCTTTTAGTAATTCCTTTGGAACAAAGGGGTACCACAGCTTGGGGGACTCCTCGGATGACCTAGGGACCAGGTCTTGATCACACCAGAGGGCCCCTACTCTGAAAGGAAACCTTGCGGACACTGGCCACTTAAGTGCATGGGTCATGGTTGATACATTGTGTCAACTTGAGAAGTTGAGAAACTTAATTAACAGCTCTACATCCTGGGGTGCAGGACATGCCCTTACCACTCTAGGATGTTGCTCACTGTGTCAACTTGAGAAGTTGAGAAACTTAATTAACAGCTCTACATCCTGGGGTGCAGGACATGCCCTTACCACTCTAGGATGTTGCTCATTGTGTCAACTTGAGAAGTTTAACTAAGTATTTAGCAGGGGGCCAGGGTCCTCACTTTGTAAAGGTCTCAGCCTGTGCAAGAGGAGGGCACGGAGATGGTGTGGCTGCAAGGGATCGACCAGCACCCCAGGGTGGGCAGCCTGCATCCAATAAAAGGCAAATGAGGAGGGACTGACTGCTGGCTCTCTGGAGGAGCTCCAGTCTTCGCCTTCAGCTTGGACGTCGTCTCCCGGCTTCTGGTGCGGACTGTTCAGCTTCTGCCTGGGGCTCTTCAGCCTCCCAGCATAGATTCTTCAGCCTTCCTTAGCAAACCCACAGCCTCCTGATGCGGACTTGCACGGGACGCTGCAGCGAGCTCCAGACTCGGTCTGGATCCTTTGGTCGCCAGTGTGCGAACACCCTCTGCACACTTCATCTGTGGCTGGCCATTGTAAGCCGATCGTGTCATTACTTATACATTTGTATATCTCGGGTTTTATCTGTTTCCCTAGTAAACCCTGACTGACACAGCATGCACGCAGGGAATCGTCCTGCACGGTCTCACTTATTCCTTACAAAGCTGCAGGGAACTTGATCATATTGTCCTGGCTGTACAGATCGGGTAATAAAGATTCAGAAAGGTCAGCACTGCTGGGCCATCACTCAGCAGGGAAGCGCTGAAGCCAGTATGAAAGCATGGCTTTGGCTGACTCTGCCACATGTTACTGTTTCTGTTCTGATCCTGTCACCACATAGGATCCTGTACCAGCTACTGTCCACTCCTCCTAAAACATTTCACGGCCCTCAGCCGCTGCCTGCTGCGCCTCCATCTTCAGAGCCCTGTGTTCAGACCCAGCCCCTCCCCGGGCCAGCATGTCCCCCCTCCTGGCTCCCAGCCAGACTTGTGCCCATGCAGAGCAAGCTCAAAAGTCGCCACCTTCCAGAAACCTGCTCTGAAATGTGTACACACACACACACACACATACACCTCAGTATCCACTGGGGATTGGTTTCGGGATGCCCCAGAGCCCCAAACCCAGGGATGCCCAAGTGTTTTCTATAAAATCACATACTATTTGAATACAATCGACACACATCCTGCTGTATCTGGCAAATCCTTTCCAGATTCATTTCATACCTAATACAATATAAATGCCATGGAAATAGTTGTTATACTGTGCCCTTTACAGATGCAATTAAAAAAAATCCTTTCTACCTACAGTTGGTTGAATCCTCGGATGTGAAACCCACGCACACAGAGGACCAATTGCCTCTACCTATATTTTATCCTGTTCCACAAATAGTTGACATAGCTTTTAAGAAAAAATACAATAGTAACACTTAGAACATAAATATCCCATTGCACTACCTTCTCTGGACAGCTCCATTCACCTCGGAGCTCTCTTCTTCTCTCTGCCTGGGGACTTGCACATTAATGTGATTCAGAGAAGGCTGACGTGAAATCGTCAGCTTCCTGAGGATCCTCTGTCTCTATGTCCCTACGCAGCACCCTCCTCTTATCAGCACATGAAGTTCTGACAGCGGCAAGAGCTCACGATGGGCCCCTCGGTGACCAGGTGTGTGACTTGGGTGCCCCACCCCCTCCTCCTTCATCCCCCAGGAAAGAGATGGCTGCGAGCTACCCATCCCCGCCCACCTCCGAAGCGCCCGCAGCACACTTACCTTACTGTATGAATTACAGTCTGCTTGTAATCTGTGTCTTTAAATGCCTCTTGAAACTGTGGGCGAGAACAGAAACAACAGCAAGTTGAAAAAAATTTGAAGCGTTACTCTATCTAGGTCCAACACAAGTTTGTAAACTCATCTGTTTAAATATACATGGCAGTCAGAACACATTACCTGCTCTCAACACGCCTGCTAACGGTAATCTTTGCCGTAAAGTAGTAAGGGGCCAATAAAAGTTAGCACTATCCAGGGGAGAGATGGAAAGCACTTGGCCACATGAACGATTTTACTCTCAAAACTAAGGGGACTTGGGGCCAAGGATATAGCTCAGTGGCACAGCACCTGCCTGGCAAGCGCGAGGTCATGAGTTCGATCCCCAGTACCAAAACAAAACAAAACAAAACACTAAGGGGACGGTTTATTCAGTTCGTTGTTAGCTTCGAATGCTATTTGTTAGTCCTATCTGCAGACAAACTTCACGCACTCCTCCAATCACCAGGAATCTGCATTTGCCTCCCGGCCTGGGGCATGCGCGGGGCCGCTTTGATCAGCGGCAGCACGGCCCCAGCCTCGGGATCAAGCTGGGAGAATTGCACGGAGGAGGAGTGCTGTAGGGAGAGACGGGCTACGCCGGGAGCTCAGAGACTCTTCCTGTGACGGAGGACTGCAGAGGGCTTCCTGAGCAGAAGGACCTCGGGTCAGCCAGCGGGGCCGGACAGCAGGGAAGCAGGCTTAGCTGGGAGGGACAGCCGAAGTCAGCTCGGCCGCTGCTGTTCAGCTGGACCTGACTTTTCTTGCGGCAGAGCACGCGTGACGGCAGCTCTCACCCTGCAGGGCTCCGGGGTGTGCGGGGGGTCGGAAGGCACGGCGCCTGGCTTTGGGGGCACCAGGGCTCCCGCTCAGGTGGATTATCAGGTGCGGGATGTGTTCCAGAAACTGACAAGCCGCAGAGGGAAGCGACGGTAGGTAAAGCCGGGCAGGCTGAGGTCGGGCAGCTGGGGCTTCTGGCGGCGCTTATCCCTCGATGCCAAAAACCAGGTTTCCCTCTTTCCCCTTCCATAGCTTCATCCATACCCTTCCTCTCCTGCCCTGGCCTCTGCCGCCGAGGGTAAGCCCACGCCCAGGGAACACGGGACACACACGGCATGCATGACAACAGTTTGTCACCAGGTCAGTGCAACCTGTTCATAATCTGCCACTTGATTTTTCTCTTATTAGACTCGAAACCAGTGGCATTAAAAAGCTGTTAAATTTAAATTAAAAAGAAATGTCTCTTTAATTCTAGCCACATTAAGTCAACCGGATGTTCTAGTACCCTGGTGCGCCTTACATGCAGGACACACCCGGGTTTCTTCAGACACTAGAGACCACGGGTATTTCTATAGCCCCATGGGGCCCAGGGCTTGCACTGAGGAACAAATGTGCTGGCTGACCTGGGAAGTTCCCCGCGGCACCCCGGCAACCACTGCCCCTAGAGTTCTCCTAATCCCAAACACAAGCTTGAGGATTAGCATCTGATGTAAGGACGGTGATGTAAGGAGAAGATGCTTCCTGCCTCCCACCCAAGCTGGTCACCTTCGGGGACGCTGCACATCCAGTTCTTACTCTGCAAAGCTGTAAGACAGGGTGAGCAGTCACGGGCTATGCAGACAGCTGGGCCTGTCGGGCTCCACTGCACAACAGAGCCAGCCGGTGAGCCAGGGGAGTGTGCGACCAGGCAGGTCTGGGTGCAAGTGCCAACCTCCTCATCACGATCAGTTACTCATCTTCCTGACTCTCAGTTACCTCATCTGTAAAATGGGCACAGGAGCACTATCTCCCGATAGGGCTATTTTGAAAATGAGAAACATCATACAAAGAATATATAGTGTAAAAGAGAAAAATTCCAGATGGCTCTGCAGACTGTCCAGCCAGATCCAGCTGGGGAGAAAGTGACCCTGGGAGATCTGTCCTGGCCTGATCTGGGACCACCCCACGAGGTCTCCCAAGGAGACCTTGAGGGAGGTGGGTTTCTCCATTCTCCGAACTGTGCGCCAGGGACTGTGAGGGTACAAGACCATCCTTTTGGGCTAAACATCTTTTTGAAATCACAAACGAGTCCCATCCCCTCCGGCTTCCCCAGGCACACTCAGGCCTGGCTGAGATCAGGGCACAAGTCTTGTAAGGGGAGGGGCTTCTGTGACCCTCAGACCCGAGGGCAGATCTGGGGAGCTCAGCAGCCACGGTCCTCGGGAAGGCCGAGTGAGGCCACGCAGAGGTGCCCCGGGAAGAGGGAGACGCGTGTGTCATGGTCCCCAGTGCACTGAGCATTCCTAAGCTGGCAAATCTAAATCGGGGTGTAGATCTAAGATGAGCAGCCCAGTCAGGCAGAGGTGGCGGTGTGAACGCTGTGGCCAGCCCTGCCTGTGGCAGGGACGGGCAGCACCTCAGGAACCCTGGCTCCGCGCGCGAAGGCTGCCGAAGCATTCGCACACTAATGGTTGACCTGCTACCAATTCTAATAACAAAGCTCTTTTGTACGGACATAACTCCAAATGGAAAGGCATCGTCAGAGAATAAGCATTTGGTCTTTAAAGGTGTTTTCCACCTACAGTCTTAAGACATATTTAAGGCTGGTCAGTTCTCCCTTTCAAACTGAACTTTGAGGAAAACCGGCCGGCTGCTGGCTGGGAATCCCAGGCCTGACACCCGCGCTTCTGGAACAGCGCTGCCTGCTCCTTCTCCCTGAGGGGAGGAAGACTGGCATTCACTTCAGTACTTCTGACGCTGGGACAAAAATAATGATGCAAATTCAGATGTGGCTCCCCTTCTAGATTTAAAAAACAAAACAAAACGAAACAGACTAGTATGGAAATGTATACAGATTTGAATGTAAAAAAGGGAAGAAAAATCTTGAAATTTTTCTCGCTTCTGTGTTAGTTTTTAATTTGTGCAGTGCTGGGAATAAAACTGGACCTTGCGCGTCCTGGGCGGGCACTCTGCCTACCACTGAGCCACGGCCAGGCCCCAAATCAGGGAAGTCATTTATTGGTGGGGCTGGAGACGGAAGGAAGTCGAGGCACTTCCCTTCACACGCTCGGCAAATGCTCTACCACGGCGGCTCCCTCCCCAGCCCACTGTGAAATAAGTTATCTGAAAACATCATTCTACGTCCTGCCCGTTTCAAGCTCGGTTAATAGCTTCTATGAGAAGGGGAACCACACAGCCGGAACAAGCTTCCTCTGCCTCGCTGGGCGCCTGCCTCTGTGTGCCAGACGTGGGAGTCCGAGGAGAGGACCTGGCGACAGGGAGACA
>RJWM01039337.1:0-16162 GCA_004363535.1 Dasyprocta punctata
AAAAAAAAAAAAAACCAGAATCCTCTCAGTGACAAAAAGAACCATTCAGCAGGGCATGGTGGCACATGCCTGTGATCCCAGCACTAGAGAGGCTGAGGCAGGAAAATCACTTCTAGTTTGAAGAGAGCTTGGGCTGGCTAGTTCGATGTCAACCTGAACTACATAGTGAGACTGTCTCAGAAAAGAAAAACAAATAAACAAAAAATCCAGAATTCCTATTGGACATATGATCACAAGTACAACTAGGTGAACTTACCTGGGTCCATACCCTACACTCCAGTCTCTCTACACATGGCTGCACCTACCTATATCCCGTCAGCAGGGCACAAGGGTCTCTATATCATCACCTCCTACAGGTACATGCTGATTTTTGCCAGTTTACCCAGAGCTCAATCTTACTGTTTTACATACATTATATGCTGCATTTCCCCTTTTTGTTTTTTGAGACAGGGCCTCACTGTGTAACTCAGGTTGGCCTTGAACTTGCTGTAATCGTCCTGCCTCAGCCTTCTGAGTTCTGGGATTACAGGCATTCACCACCATGCCGGGCTCATGTTTCTCCATTTTAGAGACTGGAAAAATGAGGCTCAGGGCTTGGACCCGTCCCCCCAAAAGCTGATGAAGGCCAGCATGCCCGAACCACAATAACTCTTTCCACCTCACCACATCCCCCACAGGCATGGGCACAGCCACGACTTTCTCCCTCTCCTTCCTTTCATGCCTTCAGTCACTGTTCCTCCTGCCAAGCCTGAGCTGGCTTGGGGCTCTCCCAGCAGAATTTTAAGGCCCATTCCCATGGTAACATGTTCTGCCCACCACTCCCTGACACCATCCCAGCCATATAGCCTCTACTTACTGGTTGAAAAGCATAGACAACATGAGCTCGTTGGTCTCCTCTGGCAGGTTGGTGAGAAACAGGATGTGGTTCGGTGGATTCTCAGAGAGCTGCCAAGAAGGGAGGGCAGCCCGTTAGCACAGTAGCCCAAGCCCAGTCCATCTAGGAGATCTGTACTGCTGCCCCCTGCTCAACTCCCCTCTCCCTGCTCAGACTTGTAGCACTTCCACCAGCTGCACATGTTGCCAGGCTACCTGTACTTCCGTGCCCTCACAAGTGTAGGTCACGAGAGACAGACATTTTTCTATTTGGCCACTGCTATATTCCTTAAGTACAAAGCAGGGCCTGGTACACAAGAAATGTGCATAGCAGGAAATAAATCTGGATGCTGGCCACTACTCTCGCCTCTCCCCAGCCTTCCAGACTGCCAAGAAACATGCCAGTTCCTCTCTGCCCCAGGGCCCAACTCCACTGCTATGTGCTCACCTCAGGATACTCTGCTCCAGTATCACCTTCTCAGGGGACTGCCCAGACCACCCAATTAGAGTCCCTTTCTATTTTTTTTTTTTTCAGCACTGGGGATCGAACTCACAACCTCGCACCTGCTAGACAGGCGCTGAAGCCACCGAGCCAAACTCCTAGCCCTAGTTTTTTGAGGCAGGGTCACACTATGTAGCCCAGGCTAGCTTTGCACTTGTGTTGTAGCCCAAGCTGGCCTCGAACTCACAACGCTCCTCCTACCTCAGCCTCCCGAGTGCTATAAGAGACCCTTTCTAATCTCACACTCCATTTACACAAGACCCCAAGGGAACTAGATTACTTACAGGCTGGGCAGGTGGCATCTGTCCTGGCATAAGCTGTTGCGGCGGCATGGCCCCAGGGGGGATCTGGCCTGGTGCAAGGCCTGGAGGCGGGATCATGCCAGGAGGCGGCATGTAGGGCGGCTGGCCCGGCATGTGGTGCATGATGCGAGGAGCCTGAGTCATTGGTGGCATGCCCTGTGGAGAGAGAGGGCAAGACTGACACACAGCAGGCAAGAGGCAGCAAGGCTTGGGTCTCCACAAGAGGTAGAGGAACAAAGGCCATTAAAGAAAACCCAAAAGATGAGAGACAGCAGGTCAAAGACCTAGACTTGAAGAGGCAAGGAAAACAACCCAAGTTTTGGGTGGAGCAAAAAACAGACCTAGGTTCAAGGGGGACATAAAAACCAAGGGCGAACACACCTGCAAACCCAGCAATCAGAGGTTAAGGAAGGAGGAGTGGAAGTTCAAGCCTCACCTGGACAACTCAGCAAGACCTTCTCTCAAAACATAAGTTCCCAAGAAAGTAAAAAACCAAAATTTAAAATACAAATATAAAGCTGGGCATGGTGGCACACACCTGTAATCCCAGCACTTCGGAGGCTGAGGCAGGAGGATCACTGTGAGTTTGAGACCAGCCCGGGCTACAAAGTGAGTTTAAGACCAGCCTGAACTGCATAGTGAGAACCTGCCTCAAAAAATAGGGCTGGGGATTTAGCTCAGTGGCTTAAGTGCTTCCCTGGCAGGCGTGAGGTTGTGAGTACAATCACTGGTATCACAAAAAAAAAAAAAAAAAAAAAAAAAAAAAAAAAAAAAAAAAAAAAAAAAAAAAAAAAAAAAAAAAAAAAAAAAAAAAAAAGAAAGAAAGAAAGAGAAAACAGACAGCACACAGCTCAGCCAGAGCCAGAATCCCAATCAGGGGAGTTAAATGTGGGAGAAAGGGTGGACACACAGAGAAGAGTGCTAACAATGGGAACGAAAGTCCAATAGAAACATAGACTACTGCCAGCTCCAGCAAAGTGAGGCCAGTCTGGGAGCCATGAAGCCCTTAAGAGTCACACACAGAAACACAGAGCTGGAAGGGGTGGGTCTACTTCAGCTATCTTTTGTACTCAGCACTGTTTCCTTCTAGAACCTTTAGCATCACATTCAGATCAACCAGTTCAAGTTACTTTTACATTCAGTATGAGGTAGAACTAATTTTTACCCTTACAGATCCATTTGCCCATCACTGACTTAGGAGAAAAATTGAGTCCCCGTACCGTTGTACCTTGATCATACATCAAGAAAGCAGTATCTGTGGCTGCTTCTAGACTTTCTGTTCTGCCTCACTGGTCCCACTTTCCTACCCTCACAGCGTCAGCATATCACTGACTGTTGAATCTTATCGTCTGACCCACTGCTGAGGTCTCCAAGTGCTCCAGCATATCCACTGTGTCAATTCGGCACAGTTTTCCACACTTTTGTTAGATTTACTCCTCGGTGCTTCTTTTCAACGTGAGCTCTACTCGCTTTTTTTTTTTTTTTTTTTGCGGCATGGGGATCGAACTCACAACCTTGCGCTTGCCAGGGCAGGCACTTAAGCCACTGAGCCAAACTCCCCAGCCCTGGTTTTTTGAGGCAGGGTCGCACTATGTAGCTCAGGCCGGCCTTGTGCTCGCATTGTAGCCCAAGCCGGCCTCGAACTCACAACACTCCACCTACCTCAGCCTCCCGAGTGCTGGGATTAAAGGCGTGCGCCACCACACCCGGCTACTCGCTTGTTTCTAATGTATAGAAACAGAACTCTTTTTTCCATATTGATCTTGTATCTACTAACTTTTCCAAATTAAAGTCACTTATTAATCCTAATGGTTAGATTCTCTTAGATTTCCTACATGGACATTGATTTCAAAGACGGACAGCAAAACCAAGGTTGAGGAAAGAAGCCAGGCCAAAGACATAAAGAAAAGACAGGCTGCCAGAAATATTAACCAGCAGGGACAGAATGGGAAATTTCAAGTGGAGACACCACCATCCAGTCTTTCAGTCCCCCACCCCCAAAAGAGACATCTGTAAAAGAGAAGAGAAGGAAGGCGTGTGAACCCCCAGAGAAGAATCCTCTCCCAGCCTGCCCCCACCACCAGTCACGTGGAGGGAGGCCTGGTGGTGAAAGGCAAGTGTCCATGCCCTGGCTCACCGGGACAGGGCCCTGGACAGCTCCCACCACAGGGGCTGCCGCCCCACCCTGCACAGCCTTCTTGGCAGATGGCGTCTCCTGGCTCTTGGGCTTCCTCTTCTCCCGCTTGCGGTCCCGCTCCACAAAGGTACCCTTCATCTTGGCAATGATATCTGAGTCAGTCTTGGCATATTGGATGCGCTATCAAAGAAAGCACAAGGATTAGGGAGTAGAATTCAGAGCCAAGTTGTATGAGTCCAAAAATCAGACCTTACCAGGAAAAGTGTTGGCCTAGCATCTGTAATGCCCTGTGCTCAGTTCCAACACTATCCCTCCCCCTCCAAAACAGAAAAAGAAAGCATTTGGCCTTAACTTCCTCAACTATAAAATGAGGATTACGAAATTTCCCATTTTGAAAGATTACTGTGAGGATTAAATGAATTTAAAGTGCTCAGAACTGTACAGTGCCTGACACATAGTGGTTAGCACTATGCAGAGGGGCCCTCTATGGAGGACCCGCTGCTACAGGTCCCATTCTAGGCTCTGGGAGCACAGCAGCAAGCAGGACAGACAAAAGCCCTGCCAAATGGCACTTTTGGTGTGCAGGTATGGTAATGAATAAAGCACAGCATGAACTGAAACGGGGACATGAAATGTTGAGAAGTGAATTTCTCAGACAAGGTGGCCAGGAAAGGGCTCACTGAGGCAACGTTTGTGCATAAGCACAAATGGGTAAAGAAGGACACCTGCGGTAAAAAGTCTTGCAGCAAAGGGAACAGCCATGCAAAGAGCTACATGGCGTGTTCCGGAAACAGCAAGGAGACTAAGGGGATGACAGGGAAGGAAGAGACAAGGTCACAAAAACTGGGGACCCTGGTGAGGACTTTGTCCTTCTTAAGAAGCTGAGAGCCATGGTGTGTTGTGAGCAGGAGGGTGATGGGCTTTTACGCATGTCTCAAAGGGAACACCGTGGTGTGATATGGAGAATGGAGCAGGAGTCCAAGCAGGAGCAAACAGGCCACTGCCACTGTCCGGATGGAGTAAGGCGGTGGCTAGGACCAGGCCAGCAGCAGGGAGAAATAAGAAGCAGGCAGCTAAATCTTTTCAAGGTAGGGTTGACAGGACTTTCTGACAAAATTCATACCCACTCAAGTTTATGATGTGCTCCAAGGAGTTAAGAGAGCACAGGGGCTGGGGGGACATGACAAAAAGTTTGTTTTTTTGTTTTGTTTTTTTTTTTTTTTGGAGACAGGATCTTGCCATGTAGTTCAGACTGGCCTTAAACTCATGGCAACCCTCCTGCCTCAGCTTCCCGACTGCTGGGATTGCAGGTGTGCACCACCATGCTGGCTAAGACTGATGGTTTTTAAGCCTCCAAAGTCAATTCCCAGACCAGGGATATAGCCTACCAGTACAGCACTTGCCTGGCAAGTGCAAGGCCCTGAGTTTGATTCTCATACGAAAAAAAAGTCAATTCCTAGATGCTTGAAAAAGGTACCTGGAAGATGTGGCAATGGCAGACTGCTATACCCAGAGGAGGGAGAAGACATGTATCTAGCTCTTCCTGGAGTCCCCTGCCTCCCATGTGACCCACCTCCACATGGAGGTGACCTGCCTGGGACTTGTCATCACTTGCCCTGGGAATTGACGCAGTGACATACTCCAACCAGGTGAAAACTTAACAAACTGATTGAGGCAGTGAGGGAAAAGACCCAAAGATCTCTGTCAGCAGTCCACCAGGAATTTAGTTCAGAGCAAAGCCATTAATCCACTTGTCCCCTCCCACAGACCATAAGGAGTCCCCATGGCATCTACCTGGCCTCTGGGAAGACCCAAAGCACACCCTGTTCTCCCATCCTAAGGCCGTGCTGGGTCCAGACCCAAGCCCTCCCACCTCAAGGGATGATCCAGCCTCCCGTTGGCAATTGGCCCCTAAGCCTCCCTCCTCTAATCCACTCTGCCCAATCGCCAGAAGCACCTCCTCAAGCCCTTCCACAGCTCCCAGCACCCTCAGGATGAAGTCTACTCTCAGGACAACTCTAGCTCCTTAGCCCAGTACTTGTCATGCTCAAGGCCACACTCTCCCCAGCACCTCCCACCCACATAACTTGACTGATGTGCTTCTCCAATTATATGTTTTGTTATCTCTGATCCTCAAGGGACAGTCCCTTTCCCTAAACATTCTATGTCTCGCTCCTTCCCCAGCTGAGTCTCCTTCAAGCCTCATTTCATTCAGAAAGCCTTGCCTAAACCTACAAACTAGAACTGGGTAAGGTGTCTCCCCTAAACTCCCCCAGCTCTCTGCACTTCCCTCATCCCAGTCCTGACCCCCCCAGGTCTGTGCCTCCCTATCCTGGTCCCAATCTCTGCCTGCCCTTCACCCATAGGATTAAGAATCTGGAAGGGCAGGGTGAGGGGATCCTTTAGTCAATGTGTTCCCATACCCCTGGTTCAAAGAAAAGTAAATACCAAGAAATAGCAAGATGAAGTACCACCCTCAGGGTATTAAGACTACAGTGATAGGAGGTTCAGACCCATCCCGTCTCCCGAAGCATGTGTACACACACAGGTGCATGCACCCGCAATCTCCACACCCACAGTGCTCACCATGGGCTTGTCATAGAAGGGGAAACCTTGCATGGAGCGTAGGGCGTTGGTGGCACTGCTGACCTCCTTGAAGATGACAAAGGCCTGGCCCCTCATCTTCAGGCTCCGAGACACCAGGATATCCAGGATCTGGCCAAACTGGGAGAAGATGGCATACAGGGACTTCTTCAGCTCTGCAGATGAGGGGAAGGAAAAGATCAATGGTGTCCAGAAGCTTTGGCACAATATTGGGGTCTTAAAGTGTTTCCAGTGGAAGTAAACCCCAGATAGGAGGCCACCAGTCAAGTGACAGTACCCAGAATGCCACAGGTCAATAATCTCTCAAGATCCCACAACAATGGGAACAGGCAGGAACTACTAAATGGTAAAGTATACCCTTCTATAAGACATGGGCATTCATCGCACCTGCCCACAAAGCTGCTATGAGGAACATGAGTACCTATACACGAAGGGCTCAGAACATCACATGGCACGTAAGTCCTTAACACCCTTAAGCACTTCGGTTTTTTGAGATGGGGTCATCTCACTAGATAGCCCTGGCTGTCAACTTGTGATCCTCCTGCCTCAGTCTCCTGAGGATCTGGCATTACTGATGGCACACGGTTTAACATTTCTTTAACTGTTACCAGCATATTGACACAGGCTTGACTAATGTCCTAACAGATGTCTATGCCTACATTCCACCGCACTCTCCAGCTACAATGGCCGTGAACTGCCTTCTCAAGCTGGACACACCACCCATGCCTTTAGAGCCTTTGTACTTCTGATATTAACCTGGCTGCCTCCTAGTCACTCAGGTCTCGGCAGATAACACTGCTACTCCAAGAACCTTCTCTGACCATCACATCTACATGTCCTCCCGTGTCCTCACCCTACTGCCTTATTTTTCATCATCACACTTTCTACCTCTTGACCTCATATGCTTAGGTACCATTCTCCTCAGGAGCTGTAAGCCCAGCTGATTTGTTCACCAGTCTTCGGACACACATGCACCCTCACGAACACTGAATAGAGACATGTTTATGGAAAGAACTTCACTAAATTCTCACAACAACCCAGAGGCAGTATCACTTGCAGTATTATTTTTACTAAGAGAGAAATGGGTTCTCTCAGAGGATCTGTCACTGGTCTACAGTCCTGAAGGTGCTGGGAAGGACGTGACAGAAGGAGGCCCACAATCCAAGTCTTTCTGAACCCCTGCACCACTATACAATACTAGCAAACTGCCTCACTTGCCAAGCAAGAGAGATTCAAACTAAACAGAGGATTCCTCTAAACACCACGGCCTGAAAAGGGTACCAACAGCTTATACAAAGTTGGCTGAGGTTAGGTGTGGTGGTACATGCCATTAATTCCAGCTCTTGGGAGGCAGGAGGAGCCTTATGAGTTCAAAGCCAGCCTGGATAGATTACACAGCAAGACCCTGTCTCAAAAAAAAAAAAAAAAAAAAAAAAAAAAGATGGCTGAGATGCGGCTGCTTGGTGAATGAGATAGTTCTCCAAAAAGGAAAGAAAATGTATGTGCTGACTGCAGGGAATTAGAGTCAAAGGTATCTTAAAACAATTTTAGCTAGTAATTCTACTGGTGTGAAGATACCTGTTTTCTTTTCGTTTTTTTTTTTTTCCCTCCATGTTCCTCTCCATCAAACCCAGTCCAGATCTCAGTCATTCCCCTGAGTTTTGGATCTTTCTCCTGACTTTGCAGCCTACCACCTTGCCCACTCAAATTTACTCTCCATAACTGGGAAGACATTCCACAATGGACACAGTCAAGGCAAGGTAGCAGCATGACTTTCCAACACCCTCAAAACTAAGGTCCATGCCCCTCCCAGGTCCATAAGACCCCATGAGCCATCAGTGTTCTGCTGCACCATTTACAGGCCTCAATGCCTTGGCCCCACCAAACTAGAGTTCCCAGAACAACCCATGCATTTGCACATGCTGGCTCAAATAACAACTTCCTGAGTGTAACAGTTCATGCCTATAATCCCAGCTACATGGAAAGCCAAGGCAGCAGGGTCACAAGTTTGAGATCAGCATGGGCAACTTAGTAAGAGCCTGTCTCAAAAAAAGAAAAAGGACTGGAGATGTAACTCAGTGCAAGAGTGCTTGCCTAGAATGAGCAAGGCCCTGAGTTCAATCCCCAGTACCTCAAAAAATAAAAAATACAGCCATGTGTGCTGGCACACACTATACATAAATGCCAGCACTCAGGAAATGGAAGATCACTACAAGTTCAAAGTCAGCCTTGGCTACAAAGTAAGACCCTCTCAAAAGAAAAGCAGGGGGGAAAACTCCTCTTCTACTTCATAAATATAGAATTAATGCTTCTACACAGAAGGCTTTTCAAAAATGTCTCTTTCCTACCAAATCGAATCAATCTGTCTTTCTAGACTCCAGATAGCAGCATTACCCCGATGCCAATGCAACCCCCATCATGGCCTTGACTACTCTGGGGTGCCTTTCTCTGGCAGTGCAGAACCAGGGCTCTCAGTAATCAATGTTGTGTCCATGGCACTGCCCAGCCCTGGTTAGACACCACACTCTAAAACTGCATGTCAAATTTGTATTCCTAGTTTTGTTTTCTTCAACAACAACTTAACTAGAAACCTCAAACTTAATCCCAATAAGTTCCTGACAGTTTTCCTGAGGGGGTAAGGTAAAGCATTCATTCAGCCCTCATTAATTGCGGGGTACCATAAAAAGTACTACATGGAGATGCAGCTAACTTGATCCACTGCACACCTGTAATAGTAGCACTCAGGAAGCTGAGACAGGATGATCCCTTTGAGTTCGAGGCCAGCTTGGGCTACACAGTTGAGCTCAAGGTGCCAGCATGAACTACACGGCAGAACCCTGTCCCCAAACAAGGGTGGGGGGAGGGACTTTGCCCAATTTTCAGACACAGAAAATGAGGTTCAGTAAAGGTGATAAATTACTTGAGAAAATGGAAGTCTTTCTGATTTCAAAAATTGAGTTTTGGGTGTGTGTAGCAGCATCCATCCCCAGGAAAGAACTGAGTGCGTTTTTACAGTACTAGGGACTGAATCAGAGCCTTGAACTGAGCTATACTGTTGTTTGTTTATTTTTGTTTTGTTTTTTGAGACAGGATCTTCCTATGTAGTTCAGGCTGGTCCTGAACTCACTATGTAGCCCAGGCTGGCCTTAAACTTGCAATGATTCTCCTGTCTCAGTCTCCGACAGGCTTATTTTTGAGACAGGGTCTTGCTAAATTGCCCAGGCTGGCCTGGAACTAGGTATGCTCCTGTCACCGCATTCCAGGTAACTGAGATTACAGGCATGGTCTGAAGAACTGAGTTTTTAACTCCATACAAGAATTCCATACTTGAGATCTCAACCAGTTTCCTTGCTGTGTGACCTTGAGCAAGTTACACCACCTGAGCCTCAAATTCCCTCATCTTAGAAATGGGAATAACAATAGTACTCCCTGGCAGGTTTGTAAGAATTAAATATAATCAAGATTTATAAAAGTGCGTAAATCCAGCCGGGCGTGGTGCACACCTTTAATCCCAGCACTCGGGAGGCTGAGGTAGGAGCGTTGTGAGTTCGAGAGCGGCTTGGGCTACAACGCGAGCGAGAGGCCAGCCTGAGCTACACAGTGTGACCCTGCCTCAAAAAAAAATCAGGGCCGGGAGGTCGGCTCAGTAACTTAAGCGCCTGTCTAAAAGGCGTGAGGTTGTGAGTTCAATCCCCGGTGCCGCAAAAAAATAAATAAATAAATAAATAAAATAAAGTGCATAAATCTGCCCCAGGTAGTGTTAACCACCATTACTAGTGTACACTTCCATTATGAGCTGACCACTGAATATACCGCAACGACCAAGTCAGCCACAAGTTTCTAACCTGAAAGTTTACAGGCCAGGGGGGAGATTGCACGAAGATAGCAGAATGACTGGGCTTGATAGGGAGAAAGCTAGGAAGGGTTCCTAGGGAAGGGATTCTGTGAGTTAAGACACTCTACCACCAGAAACCAGATTAAAGAACAAAGTGTAAAATGAACTAAGGGCGTACTGAATACACAGGAAGCTATCTATATACAAAAGGCCAAGGAATCAACTCGAGCAGTTCGGCTGGACAGAGCTGAAAAAATCACATCTTGCGAGCTGGAAAGAGACTACTTTATGAGCGGCAATGAAGAGTCCAGACTATCCCGAGAACTCACCATCTTTCTTGATCTTCTCATTGAGGTTGTTGATATAAATAGTGTGGTTGGGGCGGGTCTCAGGAACTGCCATGGTAGGGCTTAAAGGAGGAAAAAGACGACTTTAGCCCTGAATTTCTCCAAATTCCCTGTTCCAGCCCCGGACTCGCTAAACTCAAAGATCTTCCTTCCAAGAAAAAGTCTGGTATTGCCCGAGTTTGGGGCGGGTAGCGCACTTCGTGTAACAAAGCGTGCGTAGCGTAGGTTTCCGCTTCTCCCACCCGCGTGCTGAGAGAAATCTCCAGCTTACTACAAGTCCCAGGATGCCCAATGCGTCCTAACAGGCGGAGCGACCCCAATGGCGATTCTCATTGGACCACGCGCCCAAAATTGGGGAGAGAAAAAACCCGGATGTATAAGGCAGTTAAGAAAGCCGGGGCAGATTTAAGACACCCCAACCTCGCACAGCAATAAAATCTCTTCATACGTTGCAGGGGAAGGTCTGAATCCATGTATAATGCTCTGCCCAACTTTATGGCACTAACAGCTACCCAGACTGAGGTAACTCACCTACAGGGCCGCAGGCCCAGCTCAGCGAACCAGCCAAATTCTTCAGACCAGACTACAACGCGTCCTTTCCCGGTCCCACCTTTATCTTCCTGCAAGCCAATCCCCGCGCGCAAATTCGGTAGCTCGACCAATCAGAGTAAGTTTAGTTCTGGGCTGCACGCTTACCAATCAAAACGATACTGGGATTGCCGCCTCAGCGATAAAACCCCGCCCCACTGAGCACGTCACCAGGCCTACGGCCCAATCAGCGAAGGTCACAAGCTTCCAACCAATCCCGATGCAAGTAGCGCCCTTATCGCTTCCGGAGGCTGTTGCTAGAAAGACCCACCTCTTCCCCCGAAGCCGTGCGTCTTCTGTCACGTGAGCGTCAAAGGGGCGGGCACACGCTGCTAGTTGTGCCACGTGATGCGGGAAAGGCGGTGTGCGGGGGCCACCATTTTACACCGAAGGGCAGTGTGGTTCTACTTCCTAAACGCATTTGCTATCCCCGCGGTATCTCGGATCTTCTGGGCTTCAAATCTCGAACCCTTATGCCACTCAGAGACTTTTACCTGTTGCCGATTCTAGGATTTTAGCCACAACTGGGCTATTTTCCTTTCCTGGTGTCCTTTTTGACCTCTTGACCTCTGGCTCAAAGGTCAGCTCCGGGGTTCATTACTCGGGCCTAGGATATGAGGGGGGTACAGAACCTAAATTCTTTCTATCACTAACTCTAGGTCTCTGAGTCTCACTCTAGGCATCTCGTTATAGAGCTGAGTCTTCATTTCCCAAAACTGACCCAGGGAGTTTACAAATTCAGGCCCAGAGAATGAGACAAGAGCTACAAAATTTACCTTTCTAAGCCTCCAACCGCAACCCAACCCACGGCAGCCACTCCCCATACCACAAATCTGACTCTGGATTTAACCACCCTGTTAACCCTCAGATTTCTTGTGAATTGGGTTAGCCCCAGTTTTTGTTCCTGTGGCTTCAGAGTTTAGCTCTGGTTGTTTCAGAGCCACTGCTCAGCTCCCAAATTGTAGTACTCGGTTCTAAAATTTCTATCTCTGAGCTAAAACCTTTTGGGAACTCCTGCAAACCCCTTGTTCTCTTCTGAAGACGCCAGAATGACTTCATGCTCTCCTCCCTTGGAATCCTCAGTCCCTCCTCCAATACCCTCTGCACCCCGACCCCTCATTCCACCTCCTTCCCTAGCCCCAAGTCCCTTGGACTTACCTTTTCCACTAACTCCCTGCAGTTTTCAAACCCCTATTCCCCCACCACCCCCACTGCCTCCACCGCTTGCCACGAGGGCTGCTCCCCCTCATGTCTACGGCCTAGAGAAGAGCCGGCTCCTGAAGGAGGCCTTGGAGAAGGTGGGCCCAAACCCCAAGGGCCGAGAAGATGTGAAGAGGCTCCTGAAGCTGCACAAGGACCGGTAGGGTCACCCTGCCTACCCACCTGGGGTCTCACCAAACCACCTGTCCCCACGTCACTTCAGCTATATCTTCTCAGGTTTCCCATTTTCTGAGGTCAAACAAGCAATTACTTCATTCCCCTACCATGGCGATGCCCCTCCAGCAATGAAAAACTGCCCTCAGGAGAGTGCCTGTTGTAGGGGGTGAGGGGGACCCTCCAGCTCCGGAGTTGTCAGGCTGCAGTCAGAGGTGAAAGGGGGCATCTGATTTTCGACTGCAGGGGAGAGACAGTTATATGGAGAGGTTGAGCTCTGAGTGCTGCTGAGAGCAGACTGCTTGGGCAGAGGCCCAGAATAAAATGAGGACATGTTCCTTTTAAAGAACTGCAAATATTTAGTTAACAGAACAAGGGAAGTAACAAAGATGGGGCTGAAAGATGGGGAGTGCCAGCTCAGACAGGAGGCAGTGGGACTTGTGAAGAGAGCTGAACAGTCCAGGGGAAGATTTTGCTGGGGTAGGGGTGGGGGTGGGTGCTGAAACCTATGGTAGTGGAGGTAACAGAAGACATGACACAAGTCCAGGGGCCCAGGAAGGAAGCTGAACACCAAGAACTTGGGAAGCAGGGGAGGTAAGAGGAGGGGGTTAGGTATGTGCCGGGACTGTGGGGTGTTAATTTAGGGAAGACAGTAGAAGGTCTTGGCAGATTCAAGAAGAAACTCCCAAGGCTTCCAGCCATGTGTATAATTGGTCCTAAGCACCCCAACCATGGTAAGACAAACTGAATGCAAATAACAACCACGTGCACGTGTTACCATGTGACTAGTGCATGTCATACAGTATTCTTTTTTGGTTTGTTTTTTTTTTTTTTTTCACTGGGAATTGATCTCACAACCTTGTGCCTGCCAGGCAGGCGCTTCTGCCACTGAGCTATATCCCTGGTCCTATTTTTTGAGACAGGGCCTCACTATGCAGTTCAGGCTGGCCTTGAACTCACTTTGTAGCGCAGACTGACCTCAAACTCACAGCAGTCCCCCTGATTCAGGCTCTGGAGTGCTGTAGTCACAGGTGTGTGTGCCACCATGCCCTGTTTAACAGATTTAAAGGGGGAAAATAGTCACTGAATTTGGGCTAAGGTACTCCCTTGAGAAATGTCCTCAGGTAACTCTGATTCCTCCTTACAAAGTTTGAACACTTGTTCTTTGTTCTTCAATTCTGTTTTGTTTGTTTGTTTGGGGGTTTTTTGGGGGGGGTTTTGTTGTTGTTTTGTTTTTTGTTTTTTTTGGTTCTGTTTTGTTTTGGTACTGGGGATTGAACTCACAATGCCACTGAGCTAAATCCCCAGCCCTATTTTTTTGAGACACAGTATCACTATGCAGTTCAGGCTGGCCTTGAATTCACCTTTTTTTTTTTTTTTTTTTTTTTTTTTTTTTTTTTTTTTTTTTTTTTTTTTTTTTTTTTTTTTTTTTTTTTTTTTTTTTTTTTTTTTTTTTTTTTTTTTTTTTTTTTTTTTGTAGCACCAGGGATTGAACTCACAACTTAACGCCTGCCAGGGCAGGCGCTAAAGCCATTGAGCCAAACTCCCGGCCTTAGTTTTTTGAGGCAGGGTCGCACTATGTAGCTCAGGCCGGCCTTGCGCTCGAGTTGTAGCCCAAGCCGGCCTCAAACTCACAACGCTCCTCCTACCTCAGCCTCCCAAGTGCGGGATTAAAGGCGTGCGCCACCACGCCCGGCTTTGAATTCTTTGTAGCCCAGGCTGGTCTCAAACTCACAGTGATCCTCCTGCCTCAGCCTCCTGAGTGCTGGGATTAAAGACATGTGCCACCTCGCCTGGTGTTCAAAACATGAAGTCAATAATAGTTACTGTAATGCCTTTTGATATCTTCAAAATAGCTGCAGATAACTTTGGACATAGTAAAAGTCGAACAGAACAGAATAGAATAGAAACAATAAAAACAAAACAATGAATGCAGAGTTGTTCCCTTGTGACCTGAGTGTGGCTCTGCTTCAGGTTCCGGAGTGACTTGCAGTGGATCCTCTTCTGTGCTGACTTGCCTTCTCTCATCCAAGAAGGCCCTCAGTATGTACCCCGCTGGCCGCCCTTGCTATGCCTTGCTGGGCTTCCCGATGACTGAGCAGGGAGGAAGGGAGGGCGGGTGGGCAAGCGAGCGAGGACACTTACCCGCAGCCTCGAGTGTGGGGGCAGGGGGCTTCCACGGCAGGGGGGCTCAGTGGCCCAAGTGAGCAAGTGAGTGACCTCCAGGAAGTAAACAGATGAACCCACTCCATCTCTCTAGCTCTACCTTGGTACTGACTCCCTGGAAGCCCAGGTGACCTTGGTCCCAACCCTCCAGCCCTGGACTCAGGCTTCTCCCATGACGAGGAGTCAGGTCTCCCCATCTGGCCTAGGGGCAGGGAGGGAACCTGGTCCCCCCATTCCAGCTTCTAGGGTAGAGGAAAAGAGCTGGGCCTGTCTCTCCCAGGTGTGGTTTGGTGGCCTTGTGGATGGCAGGCACTCTCCTGTCTCCGCCCACTGGTGTCCCCTTGGAGAGACTCGTGCAGGTGGCCGTGGACAGAGGCTACACAGCGCAGGGAGAAATGTTCTCTGGTGAGTTGGCAGAGGAGGGGCTCTATGTTCCCTTGGTTTTTCCCTGGGATGGGGCTGGAGAGGCCAGGTGGGGTGCTGCAGGCTTGTCGGGGGGGTTTCATTCTCCAAACCCGTGCCCTGCCACTGCCTACTAGACCAGGGTAATCACTGGTAGAGTCTGGAGCCAGACTCCCTGGGCACTGTCACTTCCTCACTGTGGCCATGGACAAACAGTTGACCCCCTCTGTCCCTCACTTTCTGCATTGTATCAAAGGGGGGCTGGGCATGGTGCGGGTTGGAAACACGAATCCTACTCCTTGGCATGGTGCTGGGCAACCATTGAATCCTGTGTGTGTGTGTATGCTGTCACCCACAGTGGCCGACATGGGCAGACTGGCCCAGGAGACCCTGGACTGTCAGGCTAAGCTGCTCTGCAATGGCCTGGGTGGCCCCAACAGAGATCTGGTCCTGCGGCACCTCATCGCTGGACATCCCCTGCTCATCCCGTATCCCAGGGCCTGGGCGGGAGCAGGACAGGCAGGGAGGGAAGAGTGGGTTCCAGGTCTGGCACAGTTTCTTGCCTTAACGCTAGCACAGCTATGATGAAGACTTCAACCACGAGCCGTGTGAGCGGAAGGGTCACAAGGCCCATTGGGCAGTCAGCGCAGGTAGGATCCCCACCTTTGGCCCTGTGTGCCTTTCCCTGGGTCTCCCCAGCCTCCATCAACCCTCCTCATGTTCTTAGCCCTACACAGCCAGGCCATACACAGAACAAGGCTGGGCCACCTCTGTCCCCACAGGGTACTTAACGTGAGACCTGTGGGCCACAGGTACCTCAGGTGTCCACCAGTAGGGGTTTCCACAGATGGGAGCTCACAGCACAGACTCAAGGGCCACACAGTTGGTTCCAGCCCCGGCCCAGTCACTTCCAGGCCCTGTGACTCTGGGTAAGTTTCATCTCTCTGGGCCTCTGTTTCCTATCTGGAAATCAAGGGTGACATTTGTACCCATCTCATAAGGCAGTCTTTTTTTTTTTTTTTTTTTTTTTTT
>RJWM01039338.1:0-16159 GCA_004363535.1 Dasyprocta punctata
CATCCATCCATCCATCCATCCATCCATCCATCCATTCATCCATCTATCCATCCATCCAGTTTTTGTTGAATGCCCTCCCCCGTACCAGGCATTGGTCTGGTGACAGACAGGGAATTTATAAAGATGACTAAAGCATTCCCTTTCCATTGAGAAGCTTTTGCCCAGTGACGGGTGGATAAAGACACCAAATGCCTGGTGTCTATTAAGAGAAGTTAATCTCATCTCTTTTAAGCTCCTGGAGCCTGTCCTGTACCCTTGTCATTGGCTGGTTCACTGGCCCACTGTGCTGTTAATGATGACCACTTAAAGCATGGCCCTCCTTCCCTCTTATTCTTCTCACTTCCTCTGGATAATCTTTTCTATGTAACCATGGAAATGAAGAAACAAGACCCACTTCCTGCCTCTTACTTTTTAGCCATTTTTCTTGGCTGACAAAAACTCTTTCTGCCATCTGCCTTGTTTCCTCAGTTGGAACTCTGGGGACACTGCCCATCCCTGTCCTGGGTGTGTCCCCTGCCTCAGCACAGTGCAGGACAGGCTTGTCCTCCGCCCCCCTCCTTGGTTGCCATTTCCCAGAATGCTTCTCTCTGGTGGCTCAGGGGAAACTGTTGGATGCTGTGTCCCCAGAGCAGTCATTCGCACTGTGCCCTTTCTGCATATTGAGTTTAATCATTTCCAAGCATACAGGCCCGTCAGTTTTTTTGGTTTAGTTGTTTGTTGTGTTTAGGATTCCCGAAACCTTTCTGCCGACTGAATCATTATCTTTCCCAAATCTCATGCCTTGAGCAGATCTCTGTTCCCTGCCTCCAGCTTATTATGTGGCCTCAATTTTATGAGTGTGGTGTCTTATCTCAGGTGCTTTGAGAAAGCTGATTTCTGACTCTTCTTCCACTTTCCTAATGCAGTGGGGGACAAAGTAGCTGGGGCCTACCCTGATGCTGGGAGCTGACATCCTGGTACTTTTGTGTACAGACAGCCCAAGGGTCAAGTAGGGGTCGGAAGTGGCCCTGCAATGGGTGTTTCAGGGTTCCCTGAGGAGAAGATGGTGGTGGAGCAGGAAGGCAGGTTGGGGATGTCGGTGGAAATGGGACAGGGCAGTATCCATGCCCGGCATGGAGGGTTGGGACCCTCAGGGGCAGCTATCATGGGGAAGCGGGCAGTGTCTGAGAACTTATCCCTGCCTCTTATTGCCCTTCATGACTGAGGCCTGGGTTTAGACTCTGCAGCTACTTCCTTCTAAAATTTCTGGCCCTCGGTCTTTGTGGTGAGTCACTTCCTTCCCCAGGGACCAGTGCTTTTGTTTGTCTGGGTGGTTGCTGTACACTGTGGGATTCCCAGGCATGTGTGTGGGCGGGAAGGAGCGATAAAGGGGTAGCATAGGTGCCTGGAGTGGCCTTTGGGACCTGGACTCCAGAGTGAGACTCCAGAGAGGGCTCAGGTGTGGGCCGCCGCGGGTGGGGCCTCCCAGGAGCTCCCACAGGCCTTGAGGAGAAGGGGCAGGAAAGATACTCAGCTGATTTCCGGGGTCAGAGAGCCATTCTCTGCCCTGGCTTAGTCCCCTTCCTCCTGAGAGTTGCGGCCTCCCGGGTGTGGGGGTTGCAGCTGGACCAACTCTGGTGATTTCTGCAGCATCTCGGTGGAATGGGGAGAAGCTGGGGCTGCCACCCTCCAGGAAGCGTGTGCTCTAGCCAAAACTGTATTGTTCAAGTTTTTGTTCACTGTCAAGGTTATAAATCAATAGGAGCAACCCTCAAAAGGCCCACTGAACCCCATGAATAGCATGTTTACTCAATCCACTTAGCACATGGCTGCCACATGGACTTCTGGGAAATCTCCTTTTACCACTTCTCTCCCTTCCCCACAGCTGACTATGGCTCTTTCTTGCCCATCGCATCAAAATTAGGCCATAGATAACATGACCTTCCCTCATCTTCTCAGTTTTATTCCCCACAATCACAGTTATAATCTTCTGCTCTCTCTGGACTTCTCGAGTAAGGGCTTTGAACTTTTCTGACTGAGTTTCAGGAAGAAACACATACCCTCCAGGATGGACCCTGGCAGTTCTCCTCTTCTCTGTTTATTGTGCTGCATCTCAAAATGCTGATCACTGCCCGTGAGATGAATTTCATGACAGACCCACAGGTGGCAATCCTCAGTTTGGAAAGCAGAGGTGACTTAGCACGGTACTCATCATGGAAGCCCAAAATGAACCCCTGGAAAATGGCAGAGTAGCAGTAGGAAAACTGGTCATCCATACACGAGAGAATGGACCTAGACCCATGTCTCTCATCCTGTGTTAAAATAAAATCAAAGTGGATCAAAGACCTAGATATAAAAATAGAAATTCTGAATCCACTGGAAAGTAAAATAGGTAAAACTCTTGAAGACATAGGTATAGGCATGGACTTTCAGAATAGAACCCTAATTGCATAAAATAACGCCAAAAATCAACAAATTGGATTCTGTTGAATTCAAAGTCTGCAGAGCAAAGAAACAAACAATAGAGTGAAGAGATAGCCTACAAAATGGAGAAAAATTTTTGCCAGCTCTTCCTAAGACAGCAGGCTAATATCTAGAATATATAAAGGACTCAAAAAAAATTAGACCTCCCGCACAAAGTGACCCAGTGGAGAAATGGGCAGCTGAATGAATAGACATTTTGCAAAAGAAGAAGTAGAGATGGCCAATAGATACATAAAAAATGTTTAGCATCTTCAGCCATTAGGGAGACGCAAATCAAAATGATGCTGAGAGTCCATCTTCAGAAGGAATGGCCAGCATCACCAACTCAAAAAACAAGAAAAGCTGCTGAGGCTGTGGGAGGAAAGGTACCTTTCTACATTGTTGGTGAGAATGTAAACGGGTACAACCACTGTACCAATCAGTAGAGAGGTTCCTCACAAACTAAAACTAGAAATTTCATTTGACCCAGCTTCAGGGTATCTTCCTGAAGGAGTTAAAGACACATTACAATGATCCATGCAGACCCATGTTTGTAGTAGCACAACTCAATATAGCTAAATCTTGGAAGCATCCTCTATGTCCATCAACAGATGATTGGACAAAGAAAATATGGTATTTACATGCAGTGGAGTACTATTCATTAAGCAGGATAAATCTGAGTCATTTGTAGGAAAATAGATGTACCTTGGGGCCATAATGTTAATTGAAATAAATTAGACACAGATAGTTAAATCTTATATGATTTCTCTTATGTGAGAAGCCCACAGTATAAATGAAATACAGAAATTAATGATGATAGAAAACAGTGAGGTAGACTGTAGAGATGGGAGAGGAAGTAAAAAGGATATGATACAGTATGTGTACATAACAATTTCTCACTGTGTATTTTTAATGTAAACATATACTAATGAAAAAAATCAATTTGTATAGTTATAAAAAAGAAAAGAAAATGGCAAAGCTGGTAATTCTCCCCAAGCAAGCCCCTTAGACATATTTTGAGGTAAAAGTGATACAATCTGAAATACAGTAGTGGCTTCCAGAAAAACTTTTTTACACTGATTGCTCAAAATTTTTTGCGTCAGTAAAATATAGCTGTGTACACAACTCGAGTATGTACATTTGGTTATTTTTAAATTTTTACCTATCAGTGTACTATGTGACCACCTAAAAATACACCCCAAATATAAATTTTGAAAGAATGAGATAAAGATGAAAGAGGCCATATTTTAAAGAACTTGCTAATCATAATGGCTTACTATCCACAAATATATGAAAGTGTAATACACATAGAGGATGGACAACGCTGGTGGATTCCACAGCAGTTGAGATGTATTTTCCAGCTGTTTGGATGGCTTATGTTTTGTGGCCGATGTTTTAGACTTGCGTAGGCAGCTTCCCCCTCTGCAGAGCACGGTCCACCCCAGCCCTTCTTCTTTCACCACTGTCCTTCCTTCCCTGACAAAACCAGGAAAGTTCCATGAACACTTCCCTTTCCTACCTCTGTCCATCAGAAATTGGGAAGGCAGGAGAGGTCACTTTGAACACCTCCTTGCCTCGTCTCCTCAGTCAGTGTTACCATGCGCTGGGGATTTTCCTGCTCAGTAGAAGTCAACTCTTTCGCTTATTCCCTTTGTTGCCAGCTTCCGCCATCTTGCTTCCTTCTTCCTCCCATTTCTCCTGCGCCTTTCCCCACACAATCCTCTCTGGCTGGGGTGTTCCCTTCACCCTCCTCACCCCACTAACTCCTTCTCACCCGCCAAGCCCAGCGTAGATAGAGGTCTCCGCCTCAAAGGGATCTTCTCTGACCTCCGCCCAGGGCAATTTCTATGGCACCTGGGACTTTCCTTCATGGCTCTTACCAATTTCATCTTTATCCTTGTATGTATTCCATTTGCTTAAAGTGTATAGGTCTTTTGCATCCTGGGCAGTAAGTTCCAAGCCTGCTCAGTGTGTGTGTGCACTCGTGTGCCCATCCAGCACCCAGGTCACACAGTCTGCATAAACATTTAACACTCACACAACCCTAGAAGGTAGTTATAGTCTTCCCCTATTTTACAGATGAGAACACTGAAAGGCAGGTTAATTGGTGAATTAATGGGGGGTGTTGGTCCCACACTCAGGTCTTTCAGATGACTGCATGCACACTCTTTCCAGCAAGTCTGGACTCTTCCTTTAGAACCTGCTTGGGCTAAGGACTGGTTTGAGGTTCCATCTTACTCACTGGTGCCAGGCTAGCCCTCTACAGCAATTCTACGTTCCCTGAATGAGCTTGCTTTGTCCTTCTGGTCTGAATGAACACACTTAACCTGTGTTGTTCTGGACAGCACCACCAACCCCACAGTCCACAACCCTAAGTCTAACCCCGCTGGGGTGGATTATAAAAGGAAGAACCCACATTACTGCACCTGTGTCTTGAATCCCAGGGCCCTACAGTGAACCTGACCACATGTCCCATTGAGTGAATGGCTATCGATTAGCTGGTGGTTTTAGGATCTTGCCAAAGGCTTTTTCTGACTTCCAAGCCCCCTGACTTTGTGCCCACCTGCTTTGCAGCCAAGAGCAAGAAGACCATGCCTGGATTCAGAGAAGTCTTAACTTTTCCAGTTTGCACTTGCTGGCCCTCTTCCTGCTAGATCTCAGCGTAACTTCGTCCAAGAGCCAAGAATGTAAGGGTCTTCAATACTATGTGTAATTTCATGAGTTGCTGATGGCTAATTAGGGGTGATTACAGTTAAGAGGCTTTATTTTCTTAATCCTCCCAGAAAGGGCTGTTGGTAACTTTTACAAACCTGAGTTCTTTTTTATTTTCCCTTGTGAATGGACCTGTCTGATTCTCATGACTGTCTTTTTCGTAAATCCTTGCAATTTATCTCCCGACCCCGAAGTCCTGGGAAGAACATAAAAAGCAATGATCTTAGGAAACTGTCTTTGGGAGAGGGGTCCTGGCACACCTTACAGTCTGGCTTCATTATTTGTCTTCCCTGCAAGAAGATGGTGGAGGAGTGGGGGCTGGGCCTGCTTCGTCTCAAGTTCCATCACATTGCAGCCAAACCGCCCATCCCCGGCTTTGTGATGCTATTTATAATTTGCCTTTGAAACCATTGGCTGGCTTGATGATGTTTAGAGATTCTGTTTCATGATGCAGTGAAGCGTTATGTGCAGCAAAGGGCTTTGCTTACCTACTTTGACAGCGATGCCAGACTTTCGGTGTGCTTGATCTTCTGTCACGCGCATGTCATTGGCACCACCAATAACCGATGGTCACTTTGTGTCTGCCTCTGGCTCTCATATTATATATATTCCTGGTTTAGTCTACTCAATGAGCTATGGTAGGGGTGTGTGTGTGTGTGTGTGTGCGCGCGTGTGCGTGCATGCACATGTGTAGTGTTGGGGATCAAACTCAGGGCCTTGTGTATGCTAGGCAGGTGCTGTACCACTGAACCATACCCCCACCCTAAGCAGTACTTATTAAAGCAATTTTATTGTGATACAATTCATATGCTGTACATTTCATCAATGTAGCATATACAGGGCTACCTCAGTTCATGAACTTAGTTTGTTCCACAATTCTGGGGAAAAGGGCAGTATTCGTGTTTGTCACCTGATGCAGAAATTGTTCACAAACAGAAGCCTTCATGAACTGTAGCATTACTGAGCAATTTGATTCACAAACCCAAGCCTTTGGCAAAATTTTGTTTTTGTTTGCAAACTCTACATCGGGTGACAAATACGGTCACAGCCATCTTTCCTGCACAAGTGCAGATGCGGCCCTCTTTTCCAAAATCATGGAACAGAATTAAGTTCGTGATTCAGTGTTTTTTAGTGTATTCACAGCATTGTGCAATCATCAGTATTAATTTTAGATCATTTTTGTCACTCCAGGAAGAAGGACTGAATCTTTCCATTAACTCCTCTTTATCCCCTAGCCCCTGGCAACCGGAAGTCTACCCTGTCTCTATAGGTTCATATATTCTGGTTATTACCCATACATGAAATCATGTCAAGTCTGTCTTTTTGGGTCTGGCTTCTTTCTCAGTGTATAATGCTTCCAGGTTTCATTCATGTTGTCACGAATGTCATATGAGGACTTCATTCCTTCGTATTGTAAGAGTGTATGGTACCCACATGGCACCACTGGGGAAACCAAGGTACTATACATGCATGTGCAATGACTTTCTGGGGTTAAGCAGCTGGATTAGAGGGAGCTGGATTTCCAGTGCTGCTTTGCCTAATGCCAATTCCCCCACCAACTCGGAGCCATGGGTAATCACCCTGAAAGTAGTGTATTGACCATCTTCTGTGGGTGAGGTACTGTGCTATAAACTTGTCACCTCAAGTTCATGCACAATACAGTAGCCTGCGGGTGGCATTTTTGTTTTAGTATCTTTCTTCTTTTTTTTTTCTTTTTCACTCATGATTTGTTGGTCTACTTGGACTCTCGAATATGCCTAAGCAAATGATGCTAAAAATAACGTTGTTTGTTTCTGTAGGAGTTGAGCGCCACTCCCACCTGCAGAGCATTCCCGTCGTCGCTGAGGAGCCCTTGCCGTAGTCTGGCCCGGTGGCATCATGGCTTCTCATTTCGTGGGCTTTCTCGGGTAAGTGAAAAACTTCTTTAAAAGAAAGCAGGCGGTGGGGCTGCAGCTTAGTGGTAGAGCACTCCTTTAGCATGCATGACGCCCCGGGTTTGAGCCCCAGCATAGCTGGGAAAAGCAACACAAAAGACAAAAACAGGAGAATATGGAATTTGATATTTGCTTTTACTTGCACAATTTCTTGTAGTGATTGATCTTAAGGGTGTGTATCTCACTGGTGTCTTCATAGAATTCGTACAGAAGTTTCCTAGGTCTAGGAGCTCCATGCTGTGGAAAGAGACCTGGACAGCTTGTGCTCTATGCCAGTCTCTGCTATTTTCTAAGAGACCTTCTTTAGACCGCAACCAAAAAACATTTTTTTTTTTAACTGAAAACAGGACTAGATCACTGGGTATGTACCATGGTTTGTATGACAGTTTCGAAGAACATTTAAGAATATTGGTCACCACCCCGATCTTGACTTCATCTATGTGGGGTTACTAAAGGATGTTCTCTCTGGTCCCTTCTGCTCAGGACTTTTGTGACTTTCAGCTGCATTTTAAGTTTTGATCCATATATCAAGCATGCATGATAAATCAATCAAGCACTATTGTTCCTATTATGTAGATCAGTAACTCAGTGGTCAAAGAACTTGAGTCATGAGTGTCACCCACTCCTCAAAGTTTATTTATTTATTTATTTAATTTTATGGTACTGGGGATCAAACTTATGACTTCACGCTTGCCAGGCAGGTGCTTGTGCCACTGAGTTAAATCTCTGGTGCCTATTTATTTATTTATTTATATACATAACTTCAAGGTGGAACTGAAATCACTATGTAACCCAGGCTAGCTTGGGACTCGAAGCGATCTTTCTGCCTCTGCCTCCCAAGTGCTAGGATTGTGGGTATGCACCACCATGCCTGTCACCCCTCAAATTTTTTCAGAAGCTGACAGGCTTTTAAAAATTCCTTGATCAGCCGGGCGTGGTGGCACATGCCTTTAATCCCAGCACTCGGGAGGCTGAGGTAGGAGGAGCGTTGTGAGATCGAGGCCAGCTTGGGCTACAACGCGAGCGCAAGGCCGGCCTGAGCTACATAGTGTGACCCTGCCTCAAAAAACCAGGGCCGGGAGTTTGGCTCAGTGGCTTAAGCGCCTGTCTGGCAGGTGTGAGGCTATGAGTTTGATCCCCGGTGGCCCCCCCCCAAAAAATTCCTTGATCAAAATTCTATAAAATCTCAATACATAAGCTAAACAATGATAGTATTTAATATAAATTTACCCCAAGTTCAAATGTATAATATCTACACCCTGTGAGATCATTGAGTCAGCTGTGATAAACACCAAAGTTTGAAGTGAGGACTGCTGAATGCTAGCTTAGACCTCTGCCTCAGCAACTTGTTTATTCATACTTCTTTTAGCTACACTAGTTCGAGATAATCCTGATCCACACAGGTGAGAAGTGGATTATCGCACTTGATAGCAATTCTGTGATGAAATTCACCTTGCAATCTTGGGATGGTCTTTAAAGAAATGAACTCACAGTCAGAACAGACAGGAAGGCAGAAGAGTGTACTGTTTCCAGGTTGAATCATAAAGAATATCTTATTGTTTGTCCTCCCCATAAATATATGTCAGCTTCAAATACCTAGAACTTACAATAAAAAGGCCTGTAACGTGTCATTATGACTCTGTTGTATATGATGGTCCGACCAGGGCTAGGGCATTCACCAAGCAGATGCTGTTGGGTCTGTGCCTGGCATTTCATTGAGTGTGTGCTTTTATACATCATGGCTTGTATAATCTTGCATGAGCAGACTTGTGCAGGCCTGAAATCCATAGTCATCTTCATCAGTGCATAGTCACACGTATGTCAGATATGATCAGAGAGACAGGAAAATCTTCATTCTGAGGCCTGTGTGATATCTAACCATCGACAGTCTGAGTTAATGTTTGCGACTCTCTTCAGGGTGAATATTTGGTGTCTAATATAAATGATCATGTGTGGATTTTTAAACCACAGTTTTTAAAAAGGCGAGAAGATGTTTCAAAGTACAAAAAGGCACTAGAGGTTTCAAGGTACATCTAGTTTGCAGAAGCCCTGAACTGCTGCTCGCTACTGAACAACAGGGCAGGAAAAATGCAGTTGGATCCCTGGGTCACTCCAGGATCACCGTATATGACAGCCCTAGGACCTAGTGGGCACAAGGAAGTAGAGGCCACAGACACTGAACAAGCATAGGCTGCAAGATGGTGTGGACCTGGCTGTCATCAAAAAGGCTCCCAAGAACACTTGAGGATCCTCAAAAACTGTGGCCACCCAGGCTGCATGGGAAGATTGTCCTGTGCAGAGTTGTCCTTGATGTCCTGGAATTGGAACCGATGTTTCTACAGTTAGCCTCCTGCTTTGTGGTCTGAGCACAGCGTGTGGTGGTGGTGGGGACATCTCTGTTTGAGGGGGCACCTGGTGAGCTCACCGCCAAGCTGTGCCTTGTTATAGAGAAATTGCCACAGAGTAGGCATTAGCAGGATGGGAATAACAGAGAGCTGGGTGCGGTCTGGCTCCCATCATGGAAGGGTTCTGGAGTGGGACAGCTCTCCAGCGACAGGGTCTTGCAGAAGGGATGGTTTGAATGGGACTGCTCAGCAGGACAGATCAGGGTTGCAGAGAGGAAATGGGGAGCATAGAGTGCGTTATTCTATGCTAGATCTCAACTGGACATTTCCACTAAATCGCCTTCTTCATAAACCAAGCACACAGGAACACTTTCGTATCTGTTTTTAGGGTTCCATAAATGTATTTTGACCAGATACAACAAACAAATAATAAAAAAGGCCCCGAGTGTCTTTTCTTTAAATGCTTTGCAGAATGTTCTGGAGAAAGAGGCTATGATTGCTTTGAAGAATGAGAGATCTTTGACAAAATTGGGAGATGAGAAACACACACATACCAAGGGATTTCTAATATTTATCAAAGCAACCGAATGTGTACAGATCAACTGGAAAAGCTGCAGGATTTCTCTTAGGTATAGAAAAATCAGGTTGCAATGAGAATTTAGCTGCCAAGAAAATCCCTTAAAGGGGGGAAAAGCCATTTAAGGGGATTCACAATTCCAATATGCAGAGATTTAGTCTAAAAATCTCTTCCTTGTTTTTGCCTCGCCACAGAGGATCAGAAAGCCAGCTCTCCTCTCATTGAAAGAGCGAGTGAAGCCCTGGGTATTAACACAGCAAGTGTATTTCTGCCTTGCTCAGTGCCTGTCCTAATAAGAAAGAATCCCAGGCAAACTCAGTAGCAGAAAGAGGCACTAAGATTTTAACTCTCGATGAGCTGGTTAGCAGGTTGTTAAATCTTGGATAAACTCAGGAAGCCATGAAAAATTCGTGGAGTCTAAAACCCATTTAGACCAAAGGGTAGACCCCAACTTGATGAAGAAATGTTTGTCATCTGTGACAAATTAGAGAGGAAATGGTACTAAATGATACAGAAGTGTTTATATTTCATAAAGACTTGCTCCAAGTCGTGCACTTTTCTTTTCTGCAGGCACAGTTAAGCCTCTGTTTGTTCGGTCGTTGACTGATTGAAAGGAAACACAATTTTCTCACTACACACAGGGTAGTAAATGACCAGGGCTACCTAACTCAGCCAGCCAGCAAGAGCTCCGCGGCTCACTGCGAGGCCGGCTTCTCTTCATTGCCTCTCAGCGTGCTTCAGTGGAGCTGACATATTTTATGTTTCCAATGAAAACATGGAAGAAAACAAAACCATTAAATGCCAGAGAGGTGGCAAAAATGGCAGGAAATAAAATTGATTTGGCGATTTTTCGTTTCGAACGGTAGTTTTTGAAGAAATACAGATGTAATTAGAGCGATTACAGAGCGAGTTGGTGATTTTTATAGATCTTTGGAAGAAGGAGAGTTCTGGATCATTTTAAGAGTTTTACTGTTGATGGCCTTAGGTCAAGTGTCTGGTTTTAGTCTTTGAAAAGTTAAAGTTTTTTCCTTTCCTTGATATATACTTCAGTAAAGTATTATTACTTTAATGCCTGTCAGCTATTCCGCTTAGAAATACAACCAAAAGGGAAGGAGGGAATGGGAATAGAGTAGAAGACAGAAAGGAAGAGAGAAATGGGCTAAAGAAATGTGTTTGCATGTGTGAGAGAGAAAATTCAAGGTAGCGATATTTGAGGTGTGATCCATTAGCGGAAATGGAACTTCCCCTAAGGGGTAGAGAAATATGTGATAATTGGAAGGGTCGCGGGTCAACCAATATTCCTTTGCCAGTGATCAGGAAATGGGGAGAAGGAGGAGGAGGAGATAGACGGAAGGAGGAGGAGGGTGCTTAGAGAGGGAGAAGGGGTGAGAGAAGCAGTCCCAGGCTGGTCAGAAGTATGGAACTTGGGAGTATTAATAAAGCAAGGCTTTGTGTAGCTGGCACTGGGCGCACTACTCAGCTGATGATAAATATGTGTTAAATACTGAATGAACACCTTAATAATTACCTTTTAAGTGAAAGAAATAGAGTCAACAATTTATCTTTCCTGATGGCTAACTAGTTAATTACCAAAGTAGGTTGAAGCATGGAAACCATACAGATGACACACACACCTTTAACAGTCCGTCTTTAACTTAAAACACATGTATATCCACTCGCCAATTGTTTGATGAGCAGCCAAAGCCTTGTCTTTAAGGCACGAAGCCCTGATTGTCTTTCTTGCACAAACCACACCCGTAAGCACTGTCTGAGGTTTCCACTGGGGTTTCTTGAAAGCAGGGTGAGAATTTCAAGACATTTGCAGAGCAATCCGAGCACAGACCAATTCTAGATTTTTATTATTTGTGCCTCGAATCATTTGGTTGTCTCATCCACACCTAATTTGCCAACAAATTTCCCCCCTTTGGCTGGCTGCCTCTATTGAATCTTTCTACAGCACTCAACTAACACGTCCTCTTCCTTCCCGGGCAAGTTTGTGTGTATGTGGATTTGTGTACTATCTGAATAGTTTGTGAAATCACAAAGCTCAGGCAACCGGCATACACAGGATGGGAACAAGTGTGACATGAGGTGACCATGAGAAATGCCCAAGTACAAGGCCTAGGACTCTCTGCAGGATCCTGATGGGAGCCATCTGAAGGGGAGGCTCAGAGCTAGGAGGAAATCAGACAGATTTCTGGAGAATTGCCCTGGCAAACTCCTACCTATAAAACGATGGCAAGCATCCAGACAGTATTGATTTTTCTTCATGCCTGGCACAGACCTGTACCTGGATGCTGTCTTCATCACTCAGTACTTGACTGTGGGATTTTTCTAGAACATTCTGTACCAAGAACAGATCGAATGGAATCAAGGTGTGCTCGTGGGGCTGCCAACTCCCCATTTCTCCTCTTCCCCAGGTAGGTTTTATGCCTCAAATTAAAGTGGACTCCCCTCCGCCAGGATTAGGACTAGGAGCTCCAACTTACAGAAGACTTTTTCTTAGGATTGTCTTCCTTTTCCCAGCTCTTCTACTTTTCCAATGATTCTGGGATGCCCTTAACACTTTCTTAATAAGAAGTGTCCCAGGCACGGCATCCCTCTGCGTTTCTGTAGGCACTGACATTGCCTCTCTCCTTACTTTCTTCTTTTTCCCTTTCACTTCGTTCTATCCTTCCATTCTTTTATTCTCTTGATCACTTTTGGCCCTGAGGATGGATCAAAATGATGCTGATTGGTCTGCTCCTGCAAAGGCACACCAGAAGCCCTTTCCCCGAGGAACCTGCCACTGAACAGGGGAACGCAGCAAGGCTGCAGTGGCTTAGCAAGCTCTGCCACAACAGAACAGTTGGCACTTCCAGAAGTCCTGAGCCAGAAAACACAAATGGCGATGAATGTTGAGAACCTGGGAATAAGCAACCAAAGCTGATACACAATTAGAACAGGTGTCTCTAAGTCCGAGTTTGTAAAGTGAAAGTTTTATCCACATGGACCAGGCAGGCCTTGTCCCAAAGCCAGTTTGGTCTTGTGTGGCTGCAGCATGGTTAGCTGGAAGGTAACCAGGCCCAGGCAGACCAGAGGGAGCTGAGCTAAGGGGCTGCAGGAGCATCAGTAGAGGACAAGAAGCAATACCCAGCAATGGGAAGGAAGGGACAGCAGAGTGACATCTGCATTCACAAATCCCTGAGTGACTTGGAATCTCATGCCTCATCCAGTTATGTCCAGAGACCACCTGTGCACCAAAGAGCAGCTCCCGGCAGTGCAAGACCGAGAGGTATTCACCCTGGAGGCCTGAGCTGAGCTAAGAAAGGTGCTGAAGCACAGGATACTCTGTAAAGAGAGCAGGGAAAATAAATACAATGAATTAAAAAAAAAAGTTTGAGATTTGCATGGCTGGTCTCATTTATTTTGAAACTTAGAATATCCTTTACTGAGGCTGGATACATGAGGTTTTATGGTGTCTGCTTTGTGTTGTAAGGATTCCTACCAAAACATGAAAGAAAATAAAAGACCGCAAAAGCCACAACTTCATACAGACCAGGGAAGAAAACAGATGTGTCACAGTGCAGATGCTTGGTTGAAAAAAAAAAAAAAGAAAAGAAAGAAAGAAAAAGAAGAAAAGAAATGTTGTGTCCTAGTGAGGTCCTAGAGTACAGAAGTTAAAGTCCAAGATAAAGGTCTCCTTAAAATGCATGCTGTTCTGTAAACAGCAGCCTCACTGTGCCTCAATTTCCTCAAATGAAAAATGGGCATAATAATAGTGTCTGATGGAATAGCTGTGAAGATTAAATGAAAGCCTACTTGTAAATGATGAGATCAGTAAGAGCTATCAAGTCTTGATTGGGTAGAGTTGGTCATAGCTGTCTCCTCCTTTGCTGTGAGCATTCAAGTGCTGTCAGAGGAGGGCAGAGGCTGAGCAGAGCATGGTAAAATGCATGCATAGCAAAAAGTTACCTCTAGATGCGCTAAGTGAGGCTTTCACTTCAGTACTGAGGTTGGTATAATTTCATTAGTGATCAGGTTGCTCCCAAAATATCTTTTGGGTTGTATTAGGTGAAGAAGAAAAGTAGTGTTTCCCCCTCCTCCTGTTTTCCTTGTTTTGATACTTGATATGCCCCGGGGTGTTGGAGGGAGGCCGAGGTACACAGTGGCTGTGATATGGTCCACACTCGCTAGAGTTGAGGACCAGTAGGTGTGGGGTGGGGGGCTGGGGAGCGAGTTGGCCAAGGCAAATACAGAAGTCCAGAGCCCTAGTTCAGTGGTGTAAATCTTGTAGCAAATTTCAACGAGCGTTACTTTCTACAGGAGGAACTGAAATGATAGAGTGCTAAACTCTAGGACAGCCGTGGATAAACTGCATATACTATATATATATATATTTTTTTTCAATTTTTATGTTTTTGATTGGTGCGAAATGCTGGGTCGTTTGGACTGCAAGGTGAATCGGAAAGTCTTGGTAGGAATGTGGCTTCCCCCGCAGCTTGGAAGGGAGTGAGTGATTTGTTTGCCAAGGCCCTGGTAGCCTTCAATCTGTCAAAATGCTGCAAGCTGGGAGCCCGGTGCCAAAGCAAACCGTCCAAGTGCAATAACACACGAGCTGCACGCCCCGATGCACGCATGCGCTCCCAGCGCCCCCGCCGTGTAATTTCAAGTTGGGTCAGGAGAGCACAGATTGGGGCTCCGTCGACACGGTGTTTTGAGGGGGCGTGGGCACCGCGACAGGCTACCAATTAGCAAGGTATGTGCCAGCCGGGTGCGGCAGCCACGACTCTGCCGGGCAGGGCTGGGAAACCTTGAGCCCTTGGCAGAGTCTCCGGGCCCCTGGGGTTATATATTGCTCTGGCTGCTGTTATTGCAGCCTAAAGAATAATTTTCCTCTGGGGGAATTTATTTTATTCTGTTCAGAGCAGAGCCCATTTAATAACTAAGATTTTATTCCAGGATGAATTTGCCTAGGTATCCTATGCCCTTGAGCTTCCTAGGGCCCAGCTAGATGAAGAAAAGAAGTATCTGAACATCTAAATCTAACCTGGGTGGCATCTTTGCAACCAGAGGCATCGGCGAACATTTTTGCTGCCGTTCCTCATGTGAACCTGCGGCAGAGTTTTTTTGGGGGAGGGAAGGGTGTCCCATAGAAATTCAAAAACACGATTTATGGTCTATAAAGGTAGTGACAAATTCAACTCCCTCATTCATGGGGCTTACATCCTGGTAAGTGGAGGGGGAAAGAAATTTAAACACATAAAACTGTGGCACAGGAGAGAGAACAAAAAATAGTCTGGTCTAGGGCAGAGACCTCAGGAGGAGACAGAGAACTTGGGGCACACACAGGTCCTCTGATCCGGGAAACCCAAAGCTCTGCTTTCTTCGAGGGTCCACCACGCCCACTCCTGCCTGCGTCCCTTCACTGCGGGGCACAACCCCGGCTCAGTGGTTTTTACAAAGCTGCTCGATTGCTGTACAAATATGTGGCTTCCGTGTGTGCCAAGATCTTGGAGGCGCCGAGGTGTAGCACGTTTATGGGGCTGCTGTTTGTTTTGGTTTTTTGTTAATGAAACCACACCAATCTGATTTTCTTTTTAAGTGAGTGAACAGCGGTGTGTTACAAATGATTCAGGTTTCTAGGCACAGGTTCCTCATGGGTTTACTCAGTCAAGGTAGGCAGGAGCGGTTACAGTGTTTCCGGTTCACGGAGGAGGCGTTTGAGGCACAGGAGGAGGAGCTGATTTGTCCAAGGTCACACATCCTAGGAGCATGGACTCCCACTTGTTCTTGGCTTAGAGGAGACCCTAGATCTAGCAGGGGCACAACTGGAAATAAGCATCTTTTCCCCACCACTGGCTGGAGACCCAGTCTCTTACATGCCTGTCCTGTCATTGGATGATGACCTGAATGTTTTTCTCAGCCATTACAGGTTTAAGGCGTGGTTTTATTTTAAGAGTTAAAAATTCCTGCTGGGTGTGGTGGTACACTCTTGTAAGCCCAGCACTTTGGGAGGCCGAGGCAGGAGGATTGCAAATTCAAGCCCAACCTGGGCCACTTAGTGACTTAGTGGAACCCTGCCTCAAAATAAAAGAATAAAAAGGGTTGAGGATGTAGCTCAGTGTGAAGGCCCTGGGTTCAATTCCCAGTACTGAAAAAAAAAAAAA
>RJWM01039339.1:0-16197 GCA_004363535.1 Dasyprocta punctata
TATGACCAGTAATTACACTGCCTGTTGCATACCCCACAGAAAGGCAGATGTTTCTCAAAGCAGATGTTATACAAATAGTTATCTTCACTATGTGTAATAGTCCTAAACTGAAAACTTCCTGAATGTCCATCAACCCTAGAATAAATAAATGTTATAGAATACTATTTAGCAAAGAGAATGAACGTAACACAAAAAATAATCTCGTGAGTCTCATAAATATAATGCTGAGTAATATAAGTCAGACTTAAAGTACTGCATCATATAGCTGCACTTACAGATATTTTAAAAGTAGGTAAAAGGAATCTATACTATTAGAAGCCAAAGTAACATATGATTAGGTTAGTAGGGTAGGTAGTTGAGTTCCTTGTGATACTGTGGACTTTGATCTGGGTGCTGGGTATACAGGTGTGTTTTCCATTTCAAACATACATCAAGGTATGCTGTGTACTTTTATGTTTATCCTGTATTTCAATAAAACAGTGCAAAAATATGGCTCAGTTCCCGTCACCAAGGCCACACAAGAAAAAGGAATTTGTGTGTTGTGTTCTCCTATTTTATAAGTGAGTTCAGAGAAATCAGTGTTTAGAGAGTATAATCATTATGTACTGCAAGCAAGTACTAAACACACACACACACAACAACGATAAAAGAATAAGAACAGAAAGCAATGATGTCTTCCAGTCCTTGTGCAGACAGATAAACATACATGTTTCCTGTATGTCTGCTTTTTAGCTTTTCAATCTTACTCCATCAGATCCTTGCTGGTCTCTACTTGTTAATAGATTGAATCAAACTTTAGGCTCAAATGTGCCAAAACAGGGGACAGTTCAGCAATGTGCCTACGCAGGGATCCTGTTTGATTGTCAAACAATTTATGATTTAATATCAGAGCCTGAATCACAGACTTTGTCTCTCAGGGATCTAGGCCATCTCACTAGTATACTGCATTGAACAGGGAGCAGAAATAAGGCAGCGAGATGAGTGTCTGGAGAGTGGACCGCCACAGGGACTTCTGTGCTCCCAGCCCCACCCCAGACAAGAAAGAATCTGTCCTAGAGTGTGACTCCAGCCTTCCTTAAAAACTCAGTATTCAGTTGCTTCTTGGATGATCAGGAAAAGAATCAGAACACAATGGGAAGAAATGTTGACCATCATTTGGGTTTTCTAAGAGCAAATAAGGAAGACTTCACCTTTGCTTCCTTTGCATACTGGGGTTTCTTGGTGTTTCAACACAGGACAGATTTCATCACCTGCTGAGATTCTGCTAATAATGTGCGGCCTCCCAAGAGCCACACTTTGGATCCCCGAGACTTGAAGGAGGATCCCGCACGTGCCAATCCTGACAACTGATGTCTCCAGCTCAGCACAATCTGCCTTTTGCAACCTATACAGTGCTGCTCACACTGCGTTACCTCGGAGTCTGTTTCCACACAGCATCCAAGAGAAGCAGAATAAGAGACAAAGACTAGAAATGGGCAGGCAGAAGAAAGCTATTTTGTCTTCAGATGCATTGACCATTTGAAACTTTGAACTGATGAACCCGTTCACTTAGTCAAAATGATACCGTTTTTGTGGATAGATGCAAATGCTCAGTCTTTCACAGTCCCTGTTAACGTTGCCAGTCAGATCTTTAAAGAAATTCACCAGTGCTGAAATGAGCTTGCGAAATCAAATAGTCCTTATCTCAGAGAATGACTTCTGTGTCCTTTGTCATGGAGAAAATAGAAGCAATCAAAAAGGAGCTTCCATGATTTTTTTCTATTCTGTGGACCACTTTCCAGCATGACTCTCAATGTGCTGCACTTGGCCTCTTCTGGAGGAGATGCCCATTGCTCCCATCTAAGCCCAGTGGAATAGGGATGAAAAGCTTTTTTTAGTTGAGAGTCAGATATTCTAGGCTTTGCGTGTTAGATGGTTTATATCATAACTTCCCAACTCTGTGTGCAACAGTAGCCACAGACAATACGGAAAACAAAATGATATTGCTGTGCTCCAATATGGTTTTATGTAGAAAAACAGGCTGTGGGCTGAACTCAGCAATGGAGCTGTGATTTACTAAGCCTGGCACTAGACCCTCCTGCTCCTGCCTATTTAAAGGTATGCATCTTCCAGCACTTCTGCTTGCCGATGTGTGCCCTTGGTTTTTCCCTACAGACCGTTCCCATCCGCACTTAGACATGTTATTATTTCCCCAATCTTAAAAACCTTCTCTTGACCTCACTTCCTTGCCAGAAGCTTTCCTATGTTTCCGCTGCTCTTCATATGGGAACTTCTCAAAAGAGCAATCTATTTTCATTTCTTGTCTCCTCCAGTATTCCCAAAACTCACTCTGCTCAAGGATTGGACCCTACTACTCCTCTGCAGTTGTCCTAAGAAGGTTACCAAGGACCTTTGTATCATTAGATCTGATCATCTACTTTTGCTCTTCCTCTTACTTGAGCAGTGTTTGACCCAGATGATCTCTCTCTTCTCGGAATATTTTGTTCACCTGACTTGGAAGGACACACATTTGCCTGGCTACTGCCTATGGCTTCATTTCAGCCTCTTTTTTTTTCTTTTTCTTTTTCTTTTTTTCTTTTTTCTTTTTTTTTTTTTTTTTTTTTTTTTTTTTTTTTTTTTTTTTTTTTTTTTCTTTTTTTTTTTTTTTTTTTTTTTTTTTTTTTTTTTTTTTTTTTTTTTTTTTTTTTTTTTTTTCTGATTCTTTCTTATCTCTCCATGAGGGAGTGTCCATGACTCAGTTCTTGGACATCTTCTCTCTGTACAGTCACTTCCTGGCTGATCTCATCCAGTTTCCCTGAGCAGTGTGATAAGTTTATAATACTGCTAAATACCCAGACACCCCTAAATTCATTTATTTGTGCAGAATTCCAGGCCTGCATCCAGATGCCTACTGCACATCTCTGCTCGCATACTTAATAATCTCAAACTGAACATAACCCTAAACCTGCTGTGTACCACCTAGCAAAAAATTTATATTCTAGGATATAATTTACTGATGTCAGGGAGTGATACTTCCATCTTTCCTGTCCCCGGGGTCAGGAATATCCTTGATTTTTCTTTCTCTCACCTGCAACATGTAGTTCATAAAGACGTGCTGTATTGACTCTAGCTTTCAATTATAAGTAGACCTGGGCCCCTTTTCATCTCCTGGACCCAGTCACTGGCTGCTCACTTAAAATGTTTCAGTAGTTTCCTAAATGACCATGTGGCAGATGGTATGGTTGGTGGAGGGAGGAATCGGAGGAGCTATGGGGCTCCTCATGCAGCCCGGGAGTAACCCCAGAGGAGTCTTACCTGACCTTGACAGATACATATGTATTTGCTTTGATTTGGTCCTAAATGCCCAGCAGGAAACTATAACACGTCAAATTTTATTAATTGATGTATTCAGTGGAAAGCTAGGCTGGACAGAGAGAGCACTACAGGCGATCCGGCTGGCTGTCTCCACTGGCCCCACTAGCTGTTCCAAAAATGTGTCCTTAAACTGGGTGTGGTGGCGCACGCCTTTAATCCCAGCACTGGGAAGGCTGAGGTAGGAGGAGTGTTGTGAGTTGGAGGCCGCCTTGGGCTATAGCATGAGTGCAAGGCTGGCCTGAGCTACATAGTGTGACCCTGCCTCAAAAAACTAGGGTTGGGAGTTCAGCTCAGTAGCTTAAGTGCCTGCCCTAGTAGGTACAAGGTTGTGAGTTCAATCCCTGGTGCTGAAAAAAAAAAAAAAAGTGTCCTTAGACTCTCTTAATATATATTCCCATTTTTATTCTAATGTACTTTTGAGTGCCCCCTTGGGGACAGATTTGACTTTTTGTACCTATAACATAAAAACACCAGCATGAATGCTTCAGCCGCTGAGCTTTGTTACTTCTATGGTATAAACTAACTCACCTGCTATCTACTTCAGACCATCTCTGTTTGTATTATCTGGATTTGCTTGCTATAGAAAGTCTCCTACAGAGGATCATTAGAGGTTAATATTAAAGCTAAAAGGCTTATGCCAAATGCTGCCTAATTTTGTCTGATTTCTATAACCGTTCCAGCTGCAATTCATCAATATTCTACTTTTAGCCTCTGGTTATTTAACACGGCTATAAAATGAAACTTGAGCATCAATGGTTTGATAATATTCTTGTTCCAATTTCTAGACCCTCAAAAAGTAATGGTTTATTGGATAACAAAACCCATTTTCCTTTGTCTCCTCAAGTTAGGGTGAGAAGTGTGATCCCTGGCTAGAGAGAAATAATGCCTCCTCAGCCTGAAGTAGTTACAAGAAAGACCTCAGCCTTTCTGTACCCTTAAGAATAAAGAACCAGTATCCAAGCTTGGGGCTGGGGTAAGTTAGGTAAGACAGAACAAATAAAGATAGGCAGAAAGGAGACAAGGAAAATCAGAACTAGAACACTTGTACTTTTAAGAAGACTGCAATTTTAGGACCAAAGTTATCCAAGATTATCCATATCAGCATTCCCTAGGTTTGTTTATGCTTGTTTTCTGCAAGGTCCATAACATGCAAAATTCTCTAAGGATTCCTTAAATCCACAAATTATCTTAGTTGATAAAGAATAGAAACTGGATCTTAAAACACAGGGATAGGTTGATAGCATTCAAAGAATTTTTTAGGCAACTCATCTTAGATTACCCTACTAAAAAAAATTGGTGGGACACACAAGCCATTGACTTGGACACTGCCCCATCGTCTTTCTGTGGGTGGGCCATCTTCACATAAACCAAGACCACGAAGGCATTTCCCATAGATTCACAAATTCCAGATTTGTGAGATTTAAACTGTGTTTTGACTCCTTCTCTTGAGGGCACATACTTTAAATATGTACTTTCAAATTTCTGCCTTTACGCCTCTTAAAAAATAGTTTCCTAAATGATATGATTGTTTCCATTGTCATCTCTCACCCTGCGGTCCCCATTATTGACTAAATGTTATATCAGATCCTACTCGACCTCAGCCCCTAAATTCTCTAATGATATCCAACTCACTCATCCACTTAACAGTATAAACACCCTAGAAAAAATCAGCTCTCTTGTCCCCTCAGTCCTCTGTGCTACTACCTTCTCTCAGCCTTGCTTACTTTTGTTGTTCTAAATAATCCAGAGAATCTCCTGCCCCAAGGTCTTTGCACTGGCTGTTCACTCTACGTGGAGTATTCTCTCCAGATAGTCTAATGGTTTACTCCCTCACCTGTCTCAAGTCTGTTCAAGTGTTACCTTCTCAGAGATGAATGGATTGATTACCTTATTTAATGGCCCCTTCCCCAGCATTCCTTACCTGCATGTCATTTTTGTTGACACCACTTGCCTCTATCTAACACATCACATGGTTTACTTATTTAATTTATCAGTAGTTTCTGCCTCAATAGGGTGCATGCTCCACACGGGAAAGTTTACCTACCTGTTCACCACTTTCACCTCAGCACTTGGAACAGAACTTGGGATATTGTAGAGAATTTAATAAGGTTTTGTTGAATAAGTCAATGAGTAAATGAACCCAAGTTCTTTATTTTATGGATGAAGAATGCACCCAAACTGTGAAGGGGTTTGAAGGCTGACATTCACTTGGCAGGACAGAACAGCTGGGACTTCTGCCCTATGGGGTCTTTCTCGAGTACTCTTTTCCCTCTACAGTGCTCTTTCTTAGATCCCCAATCCCAGCATTCATATTATGAGTAGCAGTTCCTTCCTTCCCCTACTTAGTTTTTTTCTAAAACATAAAAATTGAACTGGGTGTCATGGTGCATGCCTGTAACCCAAGCACTCTGGGAAGCTGAGGTTGGAGAATCCCAAATTCCACTCCAGCAAGGACAATTTAGGAAATTTTGTCCAAAACAAAAACAAAAACAAAAACAAAAACAAATGCAGTGGCACTGCAGGAGGAAGCTCTTCATTTACAGCAGTCTTATTCTCTGCAGCAAGAACACAGACCTCATTTGTCTCGCCCAGTAACAATTTCTCAATTGCTTAATTTGCATTTGTTTAATGAATGGGCTGAATGTTGAATGGTAAGACTGTAGGACACTGTGTAGTGTTTGTGCTCTTCCTGACTTTTAAATTCGGCCTACTTAAGTCATGATTTGTCTCCCTTATTCATTTATTTTTTATCTACATTCTTTAAAATGGAGAGCAGAAGCATTCAAAAGATTTTCTTTTACATTATTTTATCTTGCAAATACTCTGATTAAAAAAAGATGACCTATTCTAAAGCATAGGTAAATTGCTATTATTAAGGCTTTTAAAAGTTTCTACAATGGCCCTTAAGGGACAAAAGGCCCTGTCTCTTGAAAAATGTCACTTTGCAATGCCATATTTCTTTGGCACCCAGAGGACTCTAGGAATGGTTTGGAAGGTGTAGCATGTACAAAGTGTGCTGGAGAACATTGATTCTGCTTTGCAAAACAATACTGTATGCTTTTCCCATTGTGCTTAGAGGTCCAGATCTGAGATTTTATTTAGGTCAATGATTTTCTTCTTGAACATGAATCTAGGCAAAAGCTGCCAGGGGAAGCCCCCAAATCTTTCTCAGATCAAAATTGTGTTCTGTCTGGCTCAAATGGTACATACAAACAACTACTAGCAATATTTAACATTTTTTCCACCTTCTCCAGTTCCTTTTGGGAGAAACTCAAAATGTCCTGGCAACACGGAGCCCACATCTCTCTAAGGTAGAGCCCCTCAAAGTGCAGTGTCCAGACCTGCAGCACTAGCATGCCAGGGAAGTTGTTAGAGATGCACACACTGAGGCTCCACCCCAGGCTTTCTGGGGTTGGGCTCAAAACAGATCTGTTCTAACAAGTCTCTCCCATGGCTCTGATGTGCACTGCAGTTTTGTACCCACTGCTCCATGGCAACAATTGGTAGAAGCTGAACTGCTGAGAATGACGGGCGTGAACGGTCACATTGCACAGTTCCCCCAGTCCTATCTGTGTTATATCTCTGGACCTGCCAGCTCAGGTCCTGTAGAGACTCGGGCCTACAACCCTCGGGCTAGTTGGTGCCACCTCTGAGAATCAGAGGTTGCCCCTGTCTTTGCCTAATCCAGTCCCAGGAGTCAGCTGATGTGTGACCGAGTGTTGAAGATGGCATCAACACTCTGTTGGTGGGTGATCTTGAGACAGAGTGGACTGAGACATGGAGAGCTAAGTTTTCCCAGATCACTGGAAGAAATCAGATCCAGGGTCCAAGCTGAGCTGATGCTGCAGACAGGAGATGTGAAATTAGGCTTAAGTGTATTCAGGTAGAGTCTGCAAGAGAGCAGAAGGGCTGGAATTGAGATGAAAGTAATCACGTTAGCTGGGCATGGTGGTGCATACCTCTAATCCCAGCAGCAGGGAGGCTGAAGCAGGAGGATCGTAGGAAGTTAAACACCAGCCTGGGCTGCATAGAGGGAAACTTGGTCTCCAAACACCAAAAACCAAACCAACAAACAAAAACAACAACAACAAAAAAAATCTCAAACAAAAACAGTAAAGTAACCATGGTGAGCAGAGTCCCTGCTCTGAATGAAGCTGTGATGGCACTGTGGGGAGTTTTAAGGAAAATCCAGCCATGGAGGGAACTGGGAAGCACACTAGTAACTACAGCGTGTCCCCTAAAGTTTGCCTTCTTCAGGTTTTACCTCCATTCTCTTTCCTCTGATCAGATCACGAAGCCTCCATATTTTTCCAAGAGGATATTTTTTTGTCTTCCTTTGTTTTCATGTCCTTGGTTGACACCCTCAATCTTACCACAGGTGGAGGACTGCTAGGAACCAAGGGCAGCAAAGGAACAGCAAGGATGGTGAAATCCTTGCAGCTCTGCAGAGCTAGGGCATCCCGGGGGGGTGGGGGAGGGCAGCAGACTTGGGCTTCCAAGTGGCAGTGAATACAATGTGCCCACTGGATCTCAGGGGAGCTGGGGTGCAGGGAGACCTGGGTGACTTAGAGAGCAAATGCAAAACCAACACTTGCTTCTCAGATGCTGTCGAGGAAGGAAGCCCTAGAGAAAGCAGCAGGGGCTGAGTGCTAGGGTACAGAAGGACAGGCAAGTCAGGCACTATAACAAAAGTATTATCATTGCTCCATTGCAAAAGATAACGCATTCTTGATCTAACCAGAGAGAGAAGCTGAAAACCAGTTTACCCCCTAAGTCTTTCTCATAAAAGAGTTACTAGTTATAAGGAGCAAATTAAAAATTCAGCTAGGCATGGTGGCACAAACCTGAGGCCCCAGCACTCCAGGGACTGAGGCAGGAGGATCTGAAGTTGAAGGCCAGCCTGGGCTACACAGAGAGTTTGAGCCAGGCCTTGACTATATAGTGAGACCTTGCCTCAAAAAGCCAAAACAAAACCAAAAAGAAAATTCAATTTCAAGTGATTTAAGTAGGGATGAAAAAACATGTAATTCTGCCATCCTGAGGAAAGGCTTAGGTCTATTTTAAATTTCTAATGGATCCAAGAGATTTCTTAGAAATCTGTGATATTACTGCAATTAAGCGACTTCCTCCAGATTTCTGCCTTCTCTGACCAGCCCACAAGTGATTTCCTTCCCCCACCACACTCGCAGTCTTCCTTTTTTATTCTTCCCTGCAGATCTTCACGTGAGATATGATATGCTCACAATTTAATTGTGCCTTATCTGTTTAGTTTTTCTAAACTATTGGCTCAGAGGGAAGGGCTTTGTTCACTCTGCATCCTTAACACTGGACCTGTGGCTGCTGCAGACAAGGCAGCTATCCAACAAGTGTATGCTGAGTGAGTGAATCAATGAATGACCTGGGATCTATCTGGAAACAGTGTCAGTCCAGAGACAGCAGGCAAACAAGTTCAGATTTTTGTGGGGCACCCTATATAATGAGAGAAGCTGTCTCTCCTTTGGGGCAAGATACACGATATCACACACGTTGGCTCCAGGGATTAAACAAAAGGTTTGATGTTCTGAGACAATATCAACAATTAGAAGTAGAGAAAATGATATTAAAGAGTGAAATGGTGTTTGCAAATTTTAACTTTCTGGCTGAGCAATTTCAGTGAGGGAAAAACACCCTACAGAGTATTACAGCCAGGAAAGGCAAAATACGCTCCATAACATCATTAATTATACCAGGAACATCAAGTAGCTGCTGGAAAAATCTTTATAGATGTGGTCCTGATGGGGAATATTACAGGGCTCAGGAAGCAAAAACCCTAAAGAAAATTAGCGGGTAGAGGAAATGGAATATATTTTGAACATAACTGCACAAAGATTTAATGCAATTTAAGATATGCAGATTGGGATGCAATATAAAAGCTAACTCACTCTTAGTAAAAACCTCCCTGAAAGTCACTGTCATTTATTGAATGTTTTAACTTGAGATTTACTGAATTTCATGAGTTGCTCATTTTTGAAAGGGATGATCACTGTATCCGAGGAAGGTAATTTTAAAAGTATTTTGCAACTATTTTAGCACTATTTTTTCCAGATTCCTCTATCCACCAAACTACCCATCCATAGCCTACCAGGTGAAGAGTGGGACACAAGAATAGGAATTATTTCAGGACAGGTATAATGCTGTCACACACACAAAGTTTCACGGAACTGGAATCTCAAATCTATAGTACTAATGATACTATAAAAGCAAGTGGGTGACTAGGCTGTTAAAGAGAGACAATAGCTAAAGTTTTAACATAGTTGGGAAGAGTAGTTACTAAACATCTTAGAGTATTAACACTGCTTGGCAATTTGATCATTCTATTGTAAGAATTGAAGTAGATGTTTTGTAAATATTGTAAATAAACTCGTACTAATAATCACCAATGAATTGGAGGTCAGGTTAGCATATCCAATACAGCTCCTGCGAATGTTAAACCACTGAGGATGAGGAAAGCTCAGAACCTAACACGCGAGCCTGGAATGACCCTGTCACAGTAACCCATGGCATGAACTGCTCTCCAAGGTACGCAAAAGACATACAGACTTCAAAGCATTCTTGAATACATAACTCTTGGAGGAAATTTTAGGAAAGGTAAGAATCATCATTAATACTCCACAAAGCATAAACATGGGAAAAGAAAGTTCTTTATATGTTCATTTCAATTTTTTTTTCTTTTTAAAGTACAATTGGACAATTCTAGAGAAGGTATCATAACTGAGTCCAGACATGCTAGAAATTCACTGCTTCTTGTTTTCTACAGTGCACTTATTTTCTGGCTATTTCTGTATGCATGCGAAAGGCCCCTTATCTTCACAGAATATCAATTTCTTAAGGAAGAAGCCAAATCTAATTCATCCTTCTTGTCCATAACTGAATAAATATAATTTACTATTATTTAAAATTTTATTTTTATTTTTCACATATTAATTAATTACTATATGGTAGTGATGAACTGTGTGCTATGCAAGGGAAAAGAATTTATAAGCATGCTGACATTTTTCTGTCCTCAACCAGAGAGTTGAAGTGGAGATGGGGATAACGTGACACAGAATTAAGGCTAAAAGAGAAAAAAATCAGGATAATATGTTTGGGTGAAATGGTGTGTGGTCTTATCTACATTGTGTTTTGCAAGAGAATTATATTATATTCTTTGTTCCTAGTGGAAAAAGAAAAAAAAACTCCTTACTTCAAAGGAGATGCCATTATTCAGAATTGTTTGAATTACACTTTTACTTGGCAGCTGAATTATTTTTAGGTGGAATTTAACACAAGTTAAATATGACACAAATTCAAAGTCTTTCACAGGTGTCAGGACAGTGTCACAAGAACTGAGGTGGGGTTGAGACTTTCCATCCACCATACCTTGGCCACTTCTTCTTGGAAAGCCACGAGATTCAGGTGGGAGATGTTAACCAGGTCAGGCCCGTACACCACCGTCACCATGCGGTGCTCCAGCCGCCCGATGTTGCCCACATCCAGAAGTTCACGTAATTTGGGGTCCTGAATAACAAATATTGAAAGAATTAGTTTATAACTAAAGATTACAACACGGCAGCATAACTTCAGATGAACAAGAGCTCGAATGACTTAGAAACGAAGTTGCCTTTTACTCTTTTTTTTTTTTTTTTTTTTTTTGGTACTGGCGATTGAACTCACAATCTCACACTTCAGACCTTTACTCTTAATAGAAGATGGTATGGGTTGAAGTCCTCTACCCCATGGTGGCTGAGAAGGGGAAAGCAAGTTGCCCAATTGTTGCAGAGAAAGAATTTCTGGCCCAAGACCTACACGCCTCAGTACAGTGCTGTTTCTGCCATACTGCTATTTGGTTGCATGTTTTTATGTGCCATAATTCTCCACTGTTTCCTCTGACCACCCCATGAATTACATACTGAAATAAAAAATCTCCCTCTTGCTCCGAGATTTATGGATATATTATGACAAAGAAAGTATTTTTTGTGGAATCAAAAATTATTGCGTCTACTTCAGTTTTGATTTTAAAGGCTCCCCAGAGGCCCATGTTTAAAAGATTTCTTCCCCAGCTTGGCACTTTTTAAGAGGTGGGCCTGATGGGAGCTCATCCGGTCATTAATGTGTTCCCTTGAAGGAGACACTGGACGCTGGCCCTTTCTTTTCTTGCTGCATCTTTGCTTCCTGGAAGGCCATGTAAATGGATTTGCTATGCCACATACTCCCGCCATGACATGCCCCCCGCCACCACCAGCCAAACAGAGGCCTAAAGTCCATAGGTCCACCCCGTCATAGACTGAAATCTCCAAAATGTTGAGCTGAAATAAATCTTTTTTTCTCTTTTTAAGTGGATTATCTCAGATACTAGAGTAATGGAAAGTTGACTAACATAATGCCATCCAGGGCTGGGTGGAAACAGAGCCAAAGCTGCCAGTGTGAACCTTCTGCGGCATTCAGAGCAGACATAAAGACATGGGTCACCGCAGTGACCGGAATAACAGCACCTGCCATGAGTACATTAACTTAAATTCTATCCTCAGAATCCAGTGGGATTTGGGCATAGGGAACGTCTTTTGTCATTTCAAAGTCAGTTGCATTCTTTGGAACATCAAAAGTGAGAATCCCTTGGAGATACAGACTTTCTGGGAAAGGGAAGTTTCCAAACATTCAGAACTCAAAATAAAACCTAAAATAGGGCTTCGTCAACTTGGCTGGGATTATTTTCCTCCCGTAGGACAGGCCCTGAAGGACTTCTCAGTCCATGCAGAAAATCAGCATCAAATCAATCACTTAGCAAATTTGCTGCCAGCTTTTGAACAAGGAATAAGCTTGGATTCTTATTTATTTAGTTAAATGCTGGGCCAACAGGACTTGATTACTAAGGCTGGTTATTCTGACCTCCCTTCTGAGGTTTTTACACACCATCATTGCAAAGAAAGAGCAGAATTTTTGAAAAGCCAAGAAAGAAAACAAACAAAACCTTTCCAGCTGAGTTACTTTATTTGGAACCATTAATTCTCTCTTTAGTTAATAAAACTTTCTCTTCTGTTTGGCTGCATGAAGAGGAACATTGTCAGGTGAGTTATAAAGAGAGAAAACCCCACTTCAAAGATTTACCCAATATGACCAAAGCCTCAACTCCACCGACAAAAGCTTATTAAGTATACCAGGTCTCCTGAAAGATCAACAGCTACCACCAAAGCTTCAATTTCATGACCCAGAAAAAAAAGAAGATAGAATATAAAATTTTATGAAATAAACAACAGTGGCAAAAAAATGACTTTTTTTTTTTATCTTTCTAACGTTAGTGAAAGATAAAAGAAGAACAGACATTTTGTGAAGGCTAAATAAACATGATACTAGGAGTTTGGTGAAATGAACTGCATCACAGCTTTTGAACACAACTGAAGCAGTGTTAGAAACTACATTGATCAAACATACTTGGAAGAAAGAGTAATCAGGTGAGAACTTGTAATTAGAGATGATAAGCTTTAAACCAATGATTATAGAGTCTAATAATATCTTTACTTATACAACATCAAAAGGGTCCTATCTGGGAATGAACTGGCTCTATGTTTTTGATATTTTTTCCTTTCAGTGAGGGTCATAGGACTTACGCTCTGGCACTTTCTGTCCCAAGTATTTTCTGTTCAGTCTATACTACCTACCAATTCTCATGTCCATTCAAAATGTTTTTGCACACTTACTAGTTAATTGGTTAAAGAGTTCTATCTCTCAGGACTGCAGAGAGGAGGTATGGTGATATGAGGTTCATTCGAATTATATTGGGATATAGGAACCACAGGGAAGTAGGGACCATCCAGAGGAGGTGCCCAGAGTAGAAAATTATTCTGGAAAAGAGCTTTTGGGATTCTGACTATCCTAACAATGCTACAGTTAGATACAATTAACAAGAATTTATAAGTTGACCAACTTTCGGGAGAATCTTTGAAAAATTTTCCCACTAATGGTTGTTTATGTAAATTAAAAAAAAAAAACTGGGAAATTATGCAATTAGAAATGTAGAATGAACTGTTTTGAGGTGATATCTTGGGTCAGGGGGGTGAAGCAGGCTGGTTAAAAGAAGATGATGATTGAATTTTAGGATAGACATTTGAGGAATTATTATACAAATTTTTACAAATTGGAATGGTTAAAATTTGCAACATAAAGTTGTAAAAAGAATTATTGAGCATTAGCTGGAGGAAGAGATTTGAGAAACGTTTTCTCAGGAGAAACCATATTTTTAAATCATGTAGGTCTTAGGTAAGCAGAGAAATAATTATAGTATTAAACAAGCAAGTTGTTTACTGATTTTGAACCCGCAGCATGCGGATTTAAACAATATTTTACTTTCTTTTCCACTGAGGGGCACTTTATGTTTAACTTATACCTTTTCTTTATTTCTTTCATTTTTATCAACAACAAACTCCATTATGGTAGATTTCTCCTTGAGAAAAGGTTTTACTTTTGTTTGTACCTGTACTACAGCTTTTCACGTTTTGAAGGTCACCCATCATTGGGCACACTGACATGTGAGGGGAATGCTGAGAAAGCTACCCAGCTCTTAAAGGACTGAAGGTGAACCCGACAAAGGGAATTATCTAGAAAGATGAGGTGCAAAGCAATGGGTTTTTGGGGAACCTTACTAATGGAAAGAATTACACAAATACAGATGTCTAGAAATTCATTATTTTTGGAGTGCAGAACTCTCAGGTTTAAGAAAATGAGTGGCTGTGCTCCAGAAAAATAAACACGTGTACACACACCCATGCACACACACACTGAAAATAGCAACAACATAAAAGCATATAAATAATTTACCTATAAATTGCCCTGACCCCAGAACCTGTCACACCAAGCACATTCTATCTGCACCATTCTCGTGGACTGAATTTTCGGATAAGTCCCCAGAGAAGCAGTTTACTCAGATTACTAGCAGGCTCAAACACCTTTCTCTGTCCTTGCATTTGATATAAATGCTGCGAACTTTCCAAAAAGAAAACAAGCTATCTGCAGAATTCTGTACAATGTTCAATTTTTCTAAAGACTGTATAGCTCATACACAAAAAAGTAAGAGGTAAGGTGAACTTTCAATTTTGTGTTTTTTGCTAAGCTGTCACTCACACCTTGCTTTTGGCAGAGAACATTCCTGATGTGTCTCTGCCATTGGAATTAATTATGCCAACTAAGAGTCCTGGCAGTTTTTTTAAAAAGAGTTACCAGGTAGAGACTAAATAAACTCATTTTCTCACAATTATTAGAATTCATGACTAAATTACTTAATGTCCACTGCAAAGAGTTGAGCTTTGCTTTCATTAAAACTCATTCATGGTTTTCATTTCTAGGTAATTGGCCATGAAGAAAGTAAAGACTTCCACACCTACAAAGCAATGACTCAGTTATTGGGTGTATTTTTATAATAATAACAGATAATTGAAGATATTAGAGACTAATGGAAAGAATAAGTATGCTAAAGAATGATTTTTTTAAAAAAGAATTAAATGTCAGTTTTAATCCTCAGTCTTCAATATGATTTTTAAACAAAAGCTGTTTTATTAGTATAAAGTACAAATTCTGCTTAGATAAAATAAAATGTATCAAATTATATATTTATTAGATATTAGTTTGATTCCCAAGTTTGTATAATATTATTAATTTTGTTCTTATGCATAACAATATTCTTAATCTGTATTGTGGTTATATAAATGCAACCTTAATTCATCATTCATACAAAAGATTAGGCATATGAAAGTCTCTTATTAACTCAATATGAAAGAGATGGATTCCTTGTACTTAAGTGAAATTCATATAAAAATAGTGCAAATAATTCAATAGGCAGAATGAAAAATAAATCAGCATCTATTCAAGTCATCTCCTAAAGTGATATTTTAGGCAGTTCATTAAAAATATAAAATAATCCATATGTTAAATTAACATAGGAAAGATATATGGTCTAATGGATCAAGTTTTCTTCTTAGGGAAGAACAGAAGGTAACAAGGCAAGTTTATCATTGTACAGTCATCCTTACTGAAAGTAAAAGTGCATAAAACTTGTAACTATTTTAAAAAGTCAGTGGAAAAGTAGTTAGCCTCTTCCTCATTTTGTCAATAATTGTCAAACTTAAAAAACTGAATGTGTAACCAGAATGGGCCCAAGCGCCAAGCGGGTCCCAACTCACTGGGCCTGCACGGCGCCAGCTCACATCAAGAGAGAACTGATCTGCCTTCCGGGGTTGGGTGCTGCGTGATCTCGGAGGAGAACCAGAATGGGCCCAACCGGGCCCCAACTTGCTGGGCCCGCGCAGCACCGGCACGTGGGCTTGGAATCAAGCACATCATCCATATCATCCCCCTCCCCCCATAAGCAAGCTGCTGGCTCTGAGGTCTGGCTAAATTGATGGCAACTAAGGTACATAAAGCAACTAAACGCTAGTATTGTTTTGTAGATTTTGCAGGCCTCTGATTGGCACCCTGAATGTCTCTTTGCATGATGACAGTAGGCAATGTTGCAAATACAGGGGACTCTTTTCTGTCTTGTCTTCGAGGACCAATAAGGTTCTCACCATTTTGCTTTACTCTGATCGTTATTATTTTTCTCTTTTTTTTTCCCTTTATTTTATATTCTGTTTTTATTGATTTTGTTTTGTTTTGTTTTTGGTTCAATTCTACTACACCTGTTGGAATGGTCAGCTAATCTGAAGATAGCAAGGTATGTTATAGTAGCTATTGTACTCACATTATCGATCTTCAAAGTTCTGTACCAGTCCTACTGCTTTGTTTTGATTGACTTTATTCTGTTATGTTCTGTTGTATTTTACTATCTTTAAAATAAAA
>RJWM01039340.1:0-16161 GCA_004363535.1 Dasyprocta punctata
TTTTGGTGTTCGAGCAAATGAGTCTGCAGAAGGGACAATGTAAAGATAGTAATAGTTAATTAATTAAAAAGGAAGCAGAGACAATGTGGCAGTCTAGCCGGGGGCAGACAGAAGAGGGGTGCTCCATTTTATTATTCAGGATCTAAAAGTCTAGTCTGATCAACAGTGGTGACTCGTTCTCTTGTTTATTCGTGCACTTAAATATATATTCATTCTGCATATGCTTATTCAGTACTGGATGTGATAAGCTCTGTCCTCTTCCTAATTAGCATAAAAGAAGGGCAGAGGCATGAGGAGAAGTGGGATAATGGGCGGCGTTCAAACCAGAGTGGGCGTAACAGGGTGGGCGACACCCGAACCCAGACCTCACGGCTCAGGAGAAGCAGCGCTAAGCTGAGCCCGGAGAACGGTGGATGTGCTCATAGCTCAGTCTAGCCGTGTTGTTGGTGGTGGACAAGAGGTAAGAAAAATGGGGGAGAGAAAGAGGCAAGGAAAGACCATGCAGGGGCGGGGTTTGGGTGAGAAGTAATGGCTCGGGCCCCGGCGAGGCAGAGTGGATGGGCTGGGGACACAGTGGCTATATTCAAGGGCTGTGTAGGAGACCACGGTGACAAGACTCGGTGACGAACCGCACTCGAGGCGAGAGAGGTCAGAGTTTGTGGTTGGCCCGGGGGATAACAGTGCATTTCCTGGCTTGGGCAGTTAATAAATTTTGGATGCATTGAGATGTTGCTGAATTATTTGAGAAGCATCCCCAGGCAGGGTGGCTTTTTATTTCTTCTAAGGTCACAATTCATACCCAGTTGAATCTGATCTGAAACGGAGGAACCTGACCTCTGGGTTCCAGACCCAGTCCCAGCTGTGCTGTCCCGCTCGTGGGCCTCGTGGCGTGATCCAGGCAGATGAGTCACCTCTCAGAGCCGCGCCTCCTACCCACGCTCAGGGAGGGGGCAGTGTGTGTCCCTGGCGTGCGGTCCAAGTGCGATAATCCAGTGCAGAAAATGTGCTTCCTCCAACATCAGGTTCAGTAAATGCAAGCCGGAATTCCTGGCTCTGAGGATGGTCGGAGGAGGAAGAAGAGAATGAAAACTCCAGAGGCGATGAGCTGGGCAGGAAGCTGGGCAGGGAGGGAAAGAGGGGTCTGAGTGGCGTGGGGGCCTCGGCCACTGGACTCTCGCCTGAGTCCCAGGCAAGGTGGCACCCGGATGTGAGGGCTGGTACCTTCTGCCTCCCACATTCCTAGCACAAAGTTAGATGCTAGTGTTCTGAAGAGTACAGTTTTAAAACTCCCTTCCCTGCTCCAGAAAGAGCTGGGGTTGGCTTGGGCCATGCTGTGCACCCCCAAGCCCCACCCGCGCTGGCTTCAGGCAGGTGACTTTACCTCTCTGTGCCTCTTTCTACCCCGTGAGGTGCAGATCAGAGTCCTAACAACCTCAGGTGGATTTGGTGAGGACCAGCTGAGTTGACAGCTCTCTCTCCCCAGGGCAGTCGCAGTCTACAAATTCCCTAAGTGTCAGCTCTTTTCCCGGGGTGGAGGGACCAGGACCCTGGTGCTCAGGACAGAAGCTCCACCAGGTCACAGCAGCCGGTCACCTGGCCAAGTGGGGCGAGAGGAGATAATGACAGTGCTTGGGTTATTGCTGGTCGCTTTATCTAACTCCACGATCTGTTCACACTGTAGAGAGGTAGGAGCCAAAGCTCAGCAAAATTAAGAATCTGTTGCGATTAGAACCCAAGATGCTGTAGAAATCTTAACATGTATTCTGCTGGGAAAAAAATCTGGCAAAAGATCGGAGAGATGACCTGCAGTGGAGACTGGGAGCTGAGAAAAAGGCAGAACTCACAGACTGCGCTGCCCAGCACGGCGGGGAGGCAGGGCGTGGGAAACCTCACCCTGGGGTTGCTGGTGGCATTGTCACCTGGAGATTCTCCTTTTCACCTGGCAGCTGCCTCTTCAGGACACACGTGTACAGGCACACACACACATGTGCACACACCCACACCCCAGGGGGATCACATCTGCCTGCCTCCCGGTCTGCCAGCCCCTCGAGCTGGCCCGCCGCCAGCCTAACAGCCAAGGCATCTGGGGCGCCTGATTTTAATAAGTTGCTATTTCCTGTAGAAAACCGGTTCTTGCAGTGGCTTTGTAACTCAACCATTTTTGATCGCATTAGGGCTAACCCTGGCAGCCGGCCTGGCAGTGCAGGGCAGGACAATGGCAGATTGTTCCGCCGTCTTTGCAGTTCAGAGCAACTAAGGAAAGGGAGGAAAAGAAAGAGAAGCAGCCAGTCCGAGCCCCCGCTATGCAACCCCGTAATGCAGCGAACTCCTGGCTCCCTTGGAGGGAAGTGGAAAAGCGGTTACCTCCTCTGCGTGTCTCTCCTTGTCTGCCTCGCCCTCTTCTCTGTCTCCTTCTCACATGCTGCTGTGTGAGCACACACACACGCACACACATGCACACATACACATACGTGCGCACACACACAGATACACGTGCACAGACACACGTGCACACACAGACACATGCACACACATGCATGCACACACACACACACACCCGAGACAGCACTGCAACAGGCAAAGCACGCATTCCGACCTGACCTCTTTTCTCCTTGTCTTTTTTGCCTTTACCAACACATTGCGCACTCAGAGTTGCAGGAACAAAACTCAAGACAACCTTTGAGAGAATAGTAGGCTCAAGGGCCCACAGAGACAGGAAGAGAAACGAGTGTGTCGGAGAGCGTGAACGGGGGTGAAGCCAGATGAGCAGCAGCCAGAGGCACGTTGTTGTATGGAGGGCAGGCGCGAGTTAGAGCCCAGGTGAATGGAAAGGGCGGCGGTGTCTGATTCCATCTCCGCCTTACCGGAAGTGTTTCCTGGGGAGCTGGGTTTGGGCACTGCCTTCCCCAGCCCCACTGCCCTCTTGGGGGTTCCTTCACGGCCCCCGCCTGGCAGAGCCGACTCCCCCCACCACCCCGTGCTGCCCACTGCGGCCGGTCTGCAGCGTGGATCCGTGCATAGTGCGGCCGTCGGCGCTGTCCGGGCGAAGCGGGCTCCAGGCACCTGTGCAGGTCTCTCGGGAGACATGTTCTGCAGGGGTGGTCCTCATGTGTCCAGGGTCATATCGTGGAGATGCAGGATTCGTCTTGTGCGGTAGAAATGATCTCGTTGCATGTAAATCATGATGATCAAGGGCAGAGATTTGTCAGCACCCAGGGCACCCAGAGAGAGGGTAGAGACCCAAGCACTCTGCGATTCCATCGAGGTTGGAGTTTGAAATCCCTGACTGTGGAGTCCGGGCTGGAGAGCTGGTCTCTTAATTATGTGAGGAGGTGCCCACCACCCATGGCTCCATCTCTTTCAGGGCGTGAGAGCAGAGGCTGGGGTCACGAGGAAATCCATGAAGCACTTCAAAGTGGGTTTTTAAGTTGAGGCAGGGATGGGGATGGATAAGGGTCATGCTAGAAACGTTTTCAAAACATAGCCTAAATTTTACGAATCCTGACCTCTGAGGGACTTGGACATAGGTGTGGGCTGTCCAGTTTGAAAAGCTCCCCGAAGTCAGATGTGCACCCGTGGGTGGTGCTATTGAGTTAGACGGGTACTTCCCAGCTGCACCTGGTACTAGAATCACCTAAGCAGCCTACCAAACCCTAGACACCATGGCTTCACCCACCTGCAGAGTTACTCACTCAGCAGGTTTGGCAGGGGTACTTTTGTTTTTATTTATTTTTAATTGACAAAAATGATACATTTATGTTGAACAGCCTGATGTCTTGATATATTTGCATACTGTGAAACATCTAAATCAAGCTATACAACATGCATTACTTCATATTTTTGTTGTTCTCCGTGTTGAGAACTCTTAAAATCTAATTTCCAAGTGTAAGATGAATTATTGGTAACGATACTCTCTATGATGTACAACAGATCTCTTGGATGTATTCCTCCTAACTGAAAATTTCTTCTGGCCCACATCACCCCAACAACTCAAGCCCCTCCTCTGATAACTGCTCAGTCACGGTGGCCAGGAACCTAGAGCCCAGATGATGCATTTCCAGGTAACGACCCCGGTGGCTCGCCTCTTCCACCCAGACCCCAGCTCTAACAGGAAGTCAGCTGTAGTGCCTGGTGATTTGGTCCCTTCTCCAAACCACACCTATGAGCACATGAGACTTTGGGAGACGTCCTCAATGCAAACCAGAGCAGTCATTCTTACAAATGAATAATTTGAGAATCCTAAATTAGATAGTATTTGTTCAAGAAATATTGTGCCGATGTGGTGGCACATGCCTATAATCTCAGCACTCAGGAGGCTGAGGCAGGAGGCTGAGGCAGGATGATTGTCATGAGTTTGAGGCCAGCCTGGATTACACAGTGAGACCCTGTCTCAAAATACCAAAAAACAAAACAACAACAATAACAAAAATGTTGTGCTCCTTCCAGGACACTGAATGCTGGGGGAAAAGAAGAATCAGGTCTACCTGGATGTGGGCAGGACAGATCTGTGAAGTGCTTGGCTGTGCAGAAAAGGGCAGCGGGGTCATGGAGCCAGGAGTGGGGTGGCGTGCAGCAGGCTGTGCAGCACGGGAGAAGCCATCACATCCCTGCGACAGGGCTCAGGCTGCTCAGCCGCCCGTGTCTGACAGCAGCTCCACCACTGGCTGTAATGAGGTGCATTTGGAAACCCAAGTGTGTCTCAGTTGTCTCAGTGTGAGAACGGAAGCGGGGTGCTGTGAGGTTTGCGTCCATACACGTTCCGATCCCGGTTAGCGCTGCTACTGCATTTACAGTGCCTCCTGCTCAGATTCATCCGGTCCCCGCGGTAACCCTGGCAGGCAGGCATTATTACTAATCCCGTTTTATAAAGACGAAAAGCGGAGCTCAAAGAGGTTGAGAAATCCAAGCAAGCTAATGACAGTTTAAACTTGAACCCAAGCCCCTAATACCACATAATCTGCTCTTTCTCTTGTAGCCCAAGGAGGAAGTCAGAGTCCAGAAGGAGCTTGAGCACCGCCTGGATGGGGTGAGCCTGCGTCCTGATGTCAGATGAGACGGTTCAGCAGCGGGGGGATGCGTGCCAGCCAGCCGTGTGGGAAGCTGGATCTCCCAGGTTAGGTGGAAAACGGACACCAACCAGAGCCATGAGAGAGAGAAGTCAGTTCACAGCAGCATTTGGGGAGCAACCCAGAGGTTTAACACAGTGAGGTCGGAGGCTGAGGGGGAAACTGAGGCACCCTCACAGATAACGGCAACTGATAGAACAAAGGCTTGGAAGGGCCCAAAATGACAGCTGCTATTTTCACTTCTAGTGGCTGCCATCAAAAGCTGGGGAAAGATGAGACAGCTTCTGCAGGCAGGAGCCTTCCTTCCGCAGCTTTGCAGGAAACCGTCAGCCCCGGCACGGCCGTCTTCATCCTTTGTCATTTGTCACTTTGAAGGGTCAAGGTCTCAGCGCTTAACTCTGGAAAGGGGTTCCGGGGTGCTGTGGGGGCCTGGCTGTGGGTAAAGCTTTCCACTCCCTAAAGGTAAATACCCCCAAGCACAAGCATCGATGGGAAGCCTGCGCGGGTAACCCCAATGCTGCAGTCACCCACATCCTGGCCAGCAGCCGGAAGAAGCCCTGTGCTGCCTGGCACTGTCAATACGTGAGGTGGGCTCATGCGACCTCTCTAGCCACACCCAGGTGTGACCCGCCGCTCTTCGGGGTGGCGCAGGGCTCGGAGGTTCCGGTGCACAACCAGGTGCCGGCCAGGAGCTGTCTGCTTCCTTGTCAACGAGGGACTTGGTTTTTAGCAAACCAAATTGCTCAAAGTTATGCAATAACCAGCAGAGTCATTTTCAAACCAAGCCTTCAAAGCTGTCTGTATTACTTTTAGGCTTACTGAGAAATGTGGCATTTAAAAATATTTTGTAAATAATTGATGGTGGAAAAACTCAGCACAGAAGTGTTTAAATTAGGGAGCAAAGTCACCTTCCCACCCCTTCTCCAAGATAACCACCACCCTTGATGATATCGGGCCAGGTACCATCCAGCGCCATGGTGGTGAAACGATGGCGCGGGTGCCACAGTGGGCATATGGAGCCCCCTCAGTCAGCATGAGACCTCAGCATCGCCCCAGCAGCCGAGCGCTCAGGTTTAATCACAGTGTAGACACTCTGTGATAAATAAGTGGGTTTGGGGTTGCAGTTTGGGCACTTGGTCCCCAAAAGTTTCACCCTCACTGATCTAGCATGTGCAAGCACAAGTGTGCCTCACTCAACATGTTTCCTTTGACAAAGCAAGGACTGTTGTACAATTCTGTAGCCTGTCTTTATAAAAAAAAATGAACAACGCGTCCCAGGCACCGTTAACGGAGGTCTACAACAGGTGCTCTCAGAGCTCTTTCCCAAACACCAAACCTAGTGATGGGTGATAAGGTTGCTTTCGTTTCTTTTATTTTTAATGAAAACACTTCTGTAACTATGATGGGCCATATGTCTTTATGAGCTAGTATTGGCATCTGGTGAACAGGAAATTGAGGTGCTAGAAGAAAGGGAATGTTCAAGTTTGGAAGAATAGTCTCAAGTTTCAAACAGCCCTCCACAATGGGTATCTGGGTTTACCCTCCAACATTGCGATCCTACTTCCCCACGTCTTCGCCATCATTATTACTAGTCTTTTAAGTTTTGTCCAGTGAATAAGCAAAACTTTCATTCACTCATCTACTCATTGATCAGCACATATGTACCCAGTGCCCACTGTGTGCCAGCTCGGGTCCACTTCCTGGGGTTACTTCAGTACAAACACAAATCTTTGTCTGCACAGTGAGTTGTCTTGGTTACTTTTCTCTTGTTGCTGAGACAAAACACCTGACACTGAAATTTAAAGGAGGCAAGGTTTATTTAGCTCACAGTGTGTGGCAGTTTCAGTCCATAATCAGCTGGCTCCAAGGCAGGGTGGCATGGCACAGGGGCAGCACTTCAGGGCAGCAGAAGACAGCAAAAGCAGCAAGAGCGAGGTGGGGGTGGGGCAGAACAAGCCTCTTCTCCTCCCTTACAATGTATGCAGGCCACACCCCTCTGGTGGGTGCAGCGCTCACACCATCTCCGTGTCCTCCTCTTGCACAGGCTGAGGATGTTTACGAAGTGAGGACCCTGGCCCCCTGCTTAGTTGTTTAGACTTCTGACCTTCTCAGTTGACGCAATGAATAACATCCCAGAGCTGTAAGGACAGCATCCTCCCCCAGGATGTAGAGCTGCTGAGTCACTTAGTTAAGCTTCTAGACTTCTCAAGTCGACACAATGTATCAGCCATAACAGCAAGTGGCTTTGTTTTGGTGGTGAAAGTATTTATTTGGTGTGAGAACAAATAATATATGGTGTATAAAAGATATAATCTACTAAGGATGTGTCATGTTTCTCTCTGTCTGTCTCTCCGTGTCTCTCTGTCTCTCTCTCTCTCTCTCTGTCTCTCTGTCTCTCTCTCTCTCTCTCTTTCTCTTTCTCTTTCTCTCTCCTTTCTCTCTGGCTGGGGAATAAGCCCCAAGCCTTGTATACCATAAGCACAGGCTGCACCGCTGAGCTATACCCGGCCCTGGCGTTTCTCTTTGACATGATCCAAATCTGAATGCCAAGCCTGCTACACCTATAACATGTCTTCCTGTGTAAGTGCTGGACGCATATTCCATTTTACCTGATGTGTGTGTTATACTTTACCCAATCCCACTGTATTAAGTTACTAACATCAACCCCTGAACTCTGAAACCCTGCACCTCTAACTCTAGGGCTGAGCGAACCCACAGAGCCAGGCTGGGCGACTGTCCCGATCCATCAGCCCTTCTCGGAGACGCCAGTGAGGCACAGCAGGCCACACCTTGTTAGCCCTGAGTTCCGAATCCCCAGCCATCACCTCATGGATGTCTGGTGTTGGTCAAGTTGCTGCTCCAGGGAACCCCTCATAAAATCTCAGACTTCGGGCAGGCTTGGCTTGCACAGGGGCCTGCTTCCACCCCACACAACCAGGCTTTCATAATGAACTCTATCGCTTCAGACCTCGCTATTAATGTGATTCATGCGCCTCATCTATCAAGTGTACTCCTGGGAGATTTGCTCTTGTCTTTCTCTTTTTTAGTCATTTTGAACAAAACGAAAATACCTCTTTGTGTGATAATACACCATGAGATTTATGAAATCATGCTTTGATGATCTCCTAACTTTAATTATATAAAACAAGGTGACAGAGCAGGTGAGGAAAAAGATCTGGAATTGCATAGCCCGAGCATAGGGAAACCTCCATCAGAGACTGTACCAGCCAGCTTGCCAGCGCTGGGACACAAGACCCAACACCCACGGCTCAGAGAAAGAGAGACTTCATTTCCTCACAGTTTCAGTCCACGGCCGCCTGCTCCAAGGCAGGAACCTCGTGGCACAAGGGTGTGGCAGAGCAGGGGGTCAGTGCCAGAGAGGAAGGGATAAGGGACCAGATATGGAACCCTGGGTCAGCCTGCATGGCCCACCCAGACATACCCGGAAGTGTGGAGTCCATCACTTCCTGTGGTAGCCCTGGAGCCCTCTCTCCTGAGTGCCGTTAGTTGTGCTGTCCTGGCTGCCTCGAGGTCCTGACTCCATGCAGGATCTTTCCCTTTCACGGTCATTTTGACTTTGAGGCAGAGCTGGAAGTCACAGTGTGGGCAAATAAGGTGGATGAGGACACAGCATCATATTTTTGTTTAACAGAAGTTCCATTCAAAACCTATGGTGAATGTTTAAATTTTAAAAAATTATAACATCCAAAGACAGATTTCCTTTCATCCTCTTAAAATGTTCCCACAATGGAGAAAATAAATGCTTATCTCCTTTTAATAGTATGAGACCATTACAGACAGAATTCTCACTTAAAGAATGATCTTCAAATATTATTTGAAGGTAAATTTAAGTTGAAATTTTAAAATTCCCATTCTGAAACAGAAGACAATGAGAAACTAAAACAAAAGCAAGTAATAAAAATGCATTCCTGTAACTTTGCAAGTTTATTTTTTTAGTACAAGTTTGCAGTACAAAATGATTACATTCCTTGTGGGGAGTTGGCACATGTTAACATATCTCTCTTTAAAGAGCATCTTAATTCTTTTTTGTCCTCTTCTTTCCTCCTCCCTTCTCCCTCCATCTCTTGGTTCTCTTTTCATTTGAGAAGATCTCTCTCCTTGATTCCTATTATCTAACTTTATTTTGCTCTTTATTTACATTCAGTTGCTCATTTAAGAGAAAACGTGATATTTAAGCTTGGATGCCTCATTTGTTTCACTTAACCTGGTGGTCTGAAATGCACCCACTTCCCTGCAAGTGACTCAAGCTTCTTCTTTATAGCAGAGCAGTGCCCCATGGGGTGTGTAAATACCACATTTTCTGTATCCATTCCTCTGCTGATGGACGTAAAGGCCACTTCCAAGATTTAGGTATTATGAGATCTGCCACTATAAACATGGGTGTGCACGCATCACTGTAACAGGAGGTCTTTAATTCTTTTGAGAAGATACCCAGAAGAGGAATACTTGAGTGAAATGAGATTTCTGCCTTTAGATCTTGAGGGGATCAGCACACTGATTTCCATAGTGGTTGCACCAGGCTGTACTCCCACCAACAATGTAGAAGGATTCCTTTTTCCCCTCAGCCTCACCACCATTTGTTACTGGTTGATTTTTTAATGATGGTTATTCTTTCTGGAGTGAGCTGGAATCTCAGTGTTGTTTTGATTTGCTCTTCCATTGGCGATGACGGCTTCAGTATACGAATCTGGTGTGATACAGACATTCAGTCCCTAATGAGATTATTTAGAGAGCTCATCAATGCCCTGCCCTTTTATATAACACAGGAAAAGCAGAATAATTCTGAGAATCGGGCAAAGGACTTGGGGCCCAACTGCTTTTATTTGTCAGTAAACTTGGGTGAGTCAACAGCTCTGAACCACAAGTTTTTGATTCTAAAATTAGGATAATAATCTTTACATATACCCTGGAATTTTTGTGGGATACAAATGAACTATAATATACCTAAAGTCCTTTGTAAACTGTAAAAGCATAATTTGAACTCAGATGAAAGTTATGTTCCCCAAATATATGGCACTGTATAGTAAGAGTTTTTCCTTTTTTTTTTTGGGGGGGGTACCGGGGACCAAACTCACAACCTTACACCTGGCACGCAGAGCTAAATCCCCAGCCCAGTAAGAGCTTTTACAGGGTGCCATACATCAGTATGATTTGAATATGTATTTGTCTTCTCCATTATACTATAACAGCCTATAAGATTATTCATTGTCATGTCTCCATAATGTGTTACATCTTGCTTTTTTTTTTTTTGGCCGAATGGGTTCCTGAATATTTATTGAATTGAATCAATGCTAGAGGTCACTTACCTTCGTATTGCCAAATTTTATAACGCGTATATTGGAAAAACACCCAACTCACAGGAAGATAAGTCTAGGTAGTAGCGTACAGGGTAGTACATAAGCATTTCCAGGAAAAATAAGTCTTTGGTTTGGTTTGTTTGGCTTTCTATTTAGAATTCTCTTCTTCCTTTCAAAGAGCATACAGGTGACTTGCATGATTAAATCTGACGTTAAAGAACAATTAGCATCAGAACAAAATTGCTCCCATTAAAATGAACAAAGGAATCCAAAGAGCAGAGGAATTGTATTAGGCACCCGGAATGCATTAATTGCTGCATGTAAGGCAATTAGTGACGAAAGCGTTCTTATCCTTCCTTGTTTGATGTCTTCCTCTGTGAGCAGTGGTTTGTAAGGAAGGGAAGTCGCTGGGCCCTCTCACAGGCCAGCGCGCCAGGTCGGATCGGCTTGCCTCCGGGTCCTCAGTAGCTGCGTGGGCAAGCACGGGGCACTTGCCATCTTGGCCCCGAAAGCATCATCGCCTGCAGCAGCATGCACGCTTGGGGCTGTTGTGTCTTAAAAGTGTGCTGCATTAATTGTCACAGCCCTGCAGAATTCTCTTGGAAAAGTATATTACAGCCTCATTAAAACCACATTACTCTATCATGATTTACAGCAAGAGGGCCAGGAAATGAATTATTGAGTAACTCCTTATTAACACAAAAGAAGTCTGCCAGGCTGAATTATAAACCGCAGTCTGAGGCATCAATTCCAGGCCTCAGAAGTGAGGCCACAAAGACACCAGATGCAAACCCCACTGCTCCCCAGGCACAGCCAGAGCTTCCCGGGTCCCGCGTCTGAGGAGGGATGTGCGTCTTGGGGAGCTGCCCCCAAACTATTCACACAGCAATGAGACTCGGCACCCCGAGGTTGTTATCAGAGATAAACAAGGTGCGCAGGATCCGGTGTGTTCCTATGAAGGAAGCCAGTCGGATGCAGTCTGCATAAGGACTCCAGGAGAAGGGCTCCTGGGACACAAGGGGACCCCATGGTGGAAGAGAAGCCAGCAGGCGAGTCGCACCTCTGCTGGCTCGGCACACGGGGCTCAGCAGTGCCTGAGCTGCTCGCTAGAAACCTGCTTTTCCAGACGAAAAAATGGAGGCTCAACCGGATGGAAACGTTTGCCCAAGTTAGGGACAGAACCGAGGCCCCAGAGGATCTCGCCCCCCTCCAGCACTCCACTCCTCCAGCTCCCTTCCTGCCTTGCCATGCTGCATTTCTACTACGTTGCTTCCGCTAGCCATTATATTTGGAACGAGAAGTAGAAAAGACAAAATTGTTCCTTCGGGCCTAAGGCTATGAAATGGAAGTGTTTCTCCGCATTAATAAACAAGATATCCTGAACACCATTTACCCTTTTGGGTGGAGAAGAGAAGCGCACGGGGTAATAAACTCACTGAGGAGGACACACACAACGCGTTCCAGGCGGCACTAACACAGGCCTCAGGGTGAGCCCGGCCTAGGAGACGGGAAGACAGCTTCCTGAAGTCCGCCCTCAGGACAGGAGCCGTGGCCCAGAAGGCTTCCAAAGCCAAGCCACTCTTAACTGCTCACGGGGGGCTTGGCGGCCACAGGATCTCTGCCAAAACTACAAACTTTGCCATTGCAGCCCCAAGACAGATACAGGCAATCCACAAAACCATGGGCGTGGCCATGTTCCAATAAAACTTCATTGGCACCCACAGGTGTTGGGCCAGATTGGGCCTGGAGGCCTTGGCTTCCTGACTCTGGTCGACATCAGGGAGAGCTCAGGGCTGGTCAAAGCAGCAGGGTTTATACTGAGTGTCTCGGTACTAACCGGAGATTTGTCAGACTCCCTTTGTCTTACCGCCTGGTTGCTATCTGGCCGTTGTCTTTTTTTCTTATGAAAGTAGGGGCAAAATTTTAGTTGCATGACTGTGGGAGCACAGTCCTGTAGCCTCCTTTCTATGTAATTATCTTTTGAATGCAAGATTGAAGTGGGTCAAAAGAATTATGACCTTCAGTCTTTAGCAGTTTCTTTTCTTTTCTTTTCTTTTTTTTAAATTTTAGTAGACCTCGAGTGCTATGTATTTTCAGTATTTTAACCCCCTTTACAACTCTTAATTTTCACCTATTTTTTAATCTATTTTATAAATATCTTCCAGCACACAAGTTAGGCGCTGAGCTATTTCTCTTTCTCCTGTGTATTGCTCTGTGAAGTGAAAGCTTGTTTTTACTTCTTATGGATTTTTTTAATGATTTGTATGAAAACCACCAGAGCTGTATCTGGAATTCATAGCATCAAGACTTCCCACCTCAGTTTCCACATGTAGGTCCTAATTATAGGGCCCTTTCTGGCCATATCCAAGTTCATTCTGATAATTTAAAAATAAAGATTTCTCTGTGTGTGTGTGTGTGGGTAAAACAGATTTTATTATAAGACAGAACTCGTATGTGGCTTTACGAGGAAATATATAAGTCTTGTATATACTTACATGTATTTCTATATGTAAAAATAAATTACCTGTGCCCATGGTAGAATAAAGTGCAGCAGCATGCAGATAAGTAGAAAACCCTGTATTAAAAACACAATCCTTGAGAGGCCTGTGGTGGATGAACTAATGGTCAGTCTAAGTGGGAACACCCAGTGAGCTGAGCCGGCGCGGTGCTGGGCGTGGAAGGCCCACCTGAGGATGCGGCCAGTGGCGTAGAAGGAGATGGGAGAGGAAGAGTGTGCGCTGCTGACCGCCCAGGGGGTGCTTCTCACGCCGGCCGCCTGATACGAACTGAGGAGGAACTCGCGTCCTCGCTGCCGCTGAGGGTGGCTGTGGCTCTTTTTGGGGGGAGCTCTGCTCTTCCTCATAAGCGTCGCTTCCTGGCTCCGGTGCAGATCCCTCAGCCTGCTGGCACAGACTTTCTGGCTTCTGCCACTGACCCTGGGGCCTCCCCAGTGCAGATCCCTGAGAGGGACTTGCCTGAGACTTTGCTGTGGGTTTTAGACTTCTGGCTGGACTTGTAGGGGACTTTGCCATGGGATCCAGGCCCTCAGCTGGATTCAGGGGGCCCCCAGTGCATGCACAAATCTCTCGCATTCTTTTGCATGTGACCTTTGGGTGAGTATTATAAGGTACTCCTATAAATTTGTGTCCTGTAGTAAATCTATTCCCTTGCAAACCCCGACTACAACAAAGCTGTAAAAGACTGCGAGGTAGCCAGAAACAATGGGCTGAGGTCCTAGGAAGAAGGAATGGTTACAGATCGGAACCTGACGATTGGATTAGGACTTTCTCCTGCAGGGCATTTGCTGAGTATTAAAGACGAGAGGCCAAGAAAAGAGGTAGAAGACAGCAGACAAAAGACAGTGGAAACTGTCTTCTAGCACTCGCATGAGACTGAGGAGGGGAACATTAGTTCAGATGTGTTCTGGCTGCCGTGACGTGAGGGGGTGAACCCCACAGAGACAGGAAGGGAACCCAGCGCCTGGCTCCAGGTTTGCCTAAGGGCTGTAAGTAAGCTAGGTCAAAGGAGAGACTGAGAGAGTGAGAGGTCATGTCTGGAAACCCAGTTTTGTGATGCTGAGGAGATAAAAATGAGTTTTAGGGTCTGCAAAGGAGGACATGGCCTGGAAAGCTCTCCCTTCTTCCCTCCCCCCTTTCCTTCCTTCCTTCCTTCCTTCCTGCCTTCCTTCCTTCCTTCTGCAGAACACCATGACACCTCAGTTCAGACCCTTCCTTAAACCTCAGGACAAAGCACACATACGGGTGATACACAGTACATGCTTTGCAAGGCTAATTGCTGTATCCTAAGAAGTCAATCACAATACAGATAATTTTATTCAAGCAGTGGATTCTAGGGGCTGGAGCTGGAGCTTGGTCATGGAGCATGTGCTTTGCTGTGGGATTCAGTCTCCACCACCCAAAGAGGGGGAAGAGAAGAGGAAGAGGAAGAAGAAGAGGAGGAGAAAGATGAGGAGAAGGAAGAGAGGAGGAGAAAGAGGCAAAGAGGAAAGAGAAGATGGAGTTTAAAAAACAATGGTTTTTCTAATTTTGATAAATTTAATAACCATAATTAAGACTCAGTGGGTTTACTGGCAGATTAGACAACTAAAGAGGGTAGAGTGACTTAGAATATAGGCTGATAAAAAATATTCAGATGGAAGCATAGGGAGCATGAGAGTGGGAGATACAAAAAAATCGTTGAACATGTATGAAAAATGGTAAAAGTTTTAACATACACAAAATTAGAGTCCTTGGAGAAGAAACAAAATTCTCCCAAATTGGCAAAATCTGAAGCCACAAATTCAAGGAATTTTACAGACTCCAGAAAAGATAAATTCAAAGAAAACCGCACTTAGGCACTAAGAAAATCTAAAAAGGAACCAGTAAGAAAAGATAACAAGATTCTCAATGAGCAACAATAAGCCTGACAGCTGATTTCTTTACAAAACAATGCAGACGAGGAGACAATAGGATGGCATCTTAGGACAGGGGTGGGCAGAGGAGGCTGGATCACCACTGAGCTCCAATTTCATAGCCAGTGAGAAATTCCTTCAAAAGGGATGATAAGTTCTGTATTTTTGTCTGGGTGGGTGACAGTTTCAAGAAAGAGAGTTTATTTTAAATTGCAAGTTGACCGTCCAGCCTTGGGCTAACCCAACCTGTCACTACAAACCAGGAAAGCCCTCTGCTACTTGGTAAAGGTCTCTAGCCCCTTAATCTATCCTCCTCTTTTGGCAATTGAGGCAGTTATGTTCTCCCAGTAAATCAGCAAGTTGACATTTGAGCTTATATTTCAGCCTTCTGTGAGTTGCATTCATATAAATTAATTCCTGGGAGACCAGAAGACCTACACTGGTACTCGGTAATCAGACAGCAACGCTTTCTGGTATCAAAAACTATATGTAAGCAAAACTCTGTAAACATTGGGATATCTGCAAACAAGGACCAATGGATAATTAGAAAACGTAATAATAATGACAATAATAATAGCTGCAATTTAATTGATGAAATAATTTGTGCTAGGTATTACAAAAGGTGTTATACATTATATTATTCTATTGTTGCTTTCAAAGGAAACTGAGCGGACATTATTACCCAGCAGGCGAGCAGAGTGAGGCTTAGAGAGGTTTCAGAACCAGCTCACGATGCCATGGTTGGCAAGGGAAAGAGCAGGAATGCAAACCTGTGCCTGTCCAGAGGTGGCGCTCTCCACCAGTACCCGCCTCAGACAGGAAGCCCGCAGGTTAGGACAAAGCGAATGTAGACACGTTTTCTTTTTATGGTATATAAACTTTAAAAATAGTTAAACCTATTTTCAAGTTTAAAATCCAAAAAGAAATGTATTCTTCTCCAGGTTGTTGGTGAAACCATGGAAACATCTGGGGAGAGAATCACAGGGAGACTCTGCAGGAATTCCACTGGGCTGCAGCAGCAGGAACCATGATCAAAATAATGCAGTGAGCATTTAAATTCATCACAGTGAAAGACACTGCCCTGAATCCCCCTCAACGTCCTCCCCTCGCTTGGCACACACTCTGCTCGTTGTCCCGGCCGCTTTCCGCAGCAGCCCTGGAGCGCTGTCTCCTGACTGCCTTCACAAGGTGTGATAAATAATTCAGTAACTGTGGCTGCCGACTGGAATCCAACAGAAGGACCGGCTTGTGAAAACACGCCACTGTGTCCTCACCCAGCTTAGCCACTGGATCTGGCACTATGCACCTTCTGGCTCTTCCACAAAGCCAAAATGCACATGAAACGGAAATGTTTTGAATGGACTTC
>RJWM01039341.1:0-16172 GCA_004363535.1 Dasyprocta punctata
CAAAGACCTCTCTCCTTGCCCGTATTTATTATCAAAGTAGACAAAGAGAGGGGATACTGAGGAAAGCACGGGAAATGAGCAGGACCTTGGGAGTCACTTGAAAGACTTCTCCAAGTAGTAAATTGTGCCAATTAAGGAGAACTGTCTTATCTCCATGATGGCATTTATGGTGGGAAAGAGATGCTGCAGATATGTGATGTTTGCAGCTGCAGTCTCTTATCTATTTACTTGAGTCTGAGCCAGGCATCTTCAGCGGTGACCTTATCTTGCCTTTTGAGGTATCTCTGACCTCATTGGCCACTACAGGCCTCGGCCAGGACCAGTGATTTATAGAGGTTCACTTACTATAAATCAGCTCCCATCGCCAGGCAAGGGGGCTAGGCCTTGGACAGGCTCGCAGATAAACAGAAAGCCAATTAGTTAATTTTAAACCCTGCTCAAAGTCCCTTCACAGTGGTCTCCAACAGGTCTGGCCAATTCCTGAGATGGCCTGGTGCAAAGTACTTTGTTCCTTTTTAATGGTGCTGATCTCTTCAATAGCCACACTTCTTTGGCCACAACTTCACGTATGATTCCTTCTGGAGCAAAATTTTTAGTTTTTCAAAATTTCCTGCTCTGCCTTTTGTTCCCAGTTCTCACAATACATCTGGCTAAAAGCAACCAACAGTTCTTATGCCACATCCTGGATTTCGAGCTATTTTGGAATTTCTTCTACCAGATCAGATAGTATGTCATGTTAAATTCAGCCTCACGCAGTCTCAGGACACGGACAAGACGTGGGCAGTTTGTTTTTCTGCTGGCATGTGACACAAGTGGCCTTTTGTTGAATTTCTAGTGCAGCCCTCATTCCAGTCTGAAACCTCTTGAGCCTGGCCTTTACTGTCCACATTTCTGTTAGCATTGTGATCCTCGGTTTCCAACCAGAGTCATTCATTAAGCTCTGTTTATAGAATTCTAGGGCCTTCATCCCACATCTCCAAACTTTTTCAAACTCTTCCTGCAAACCAGTTCCAAAGGCACTAAATCATGCGGTCAGGTATTATCACAACAATGTTCCCACTTCCCCACTACCAATTTTCTATATTAGTCAGATTCCTCATTGCTGGGCACAAAATGTCCAGCATTCACAATTTTAAGGAGAGGTTTATTTTGGCTCAGAGTTTCTGTGAGTTCAGTCAATGGTTAGCTGGCTCCAAGGCAGAAACAGCATGGTGGAAGGGTCTGGCAAGGAAAGCCACTCATCTCAAGGCGTCCAGGAAGCAGAGAGAGAAGAGAGGAGCTGGGGAGGGAGGTTCACCCTTCAAAGGCACATCCCCAGAGCCCTCTCTTCCAAGCAGACCCCTCCTCCTCACAACACATTTAGCCATGAACTCACGGGTCCGCTAATAGCACCCCCAAGATCCATTCACCTTACAAAAGCTTCACCTCTGAATACGTGGGCCTTTGGGGGACATTCTAGATCTAAACCATAATGGTCAGTGAGGCTCAGTCCCACAGCAGGCTGTCTATAAGCTGGTAGCCCCTGTGGAAATCAAAACGAAAATTAAATACTTGGAGCATAGACATTTCCATCCCACACAAGCAAAGTGGAGGAATTAGAATGAAGACAGTCGTACGGCTCAGTGCAAGCCCAGAAGCCTCAGAACCAGGCGTGGGTTTGGGCTGGTACAGGTCCCCGGGTACACAGGTGTGAGAACCTGGAGTTCTGATGTTGGAAGGCCGGGCAGGCGGTGCCCGCGCTCCGGAAAAGGAAGCGAGTTCACCTGTCCTGCACACTGCTGTTCTGCCGGGGCCCTGCTCACACTGAGGCAGCTCTCCCTCACTTAGTCCCGGTTCCAGTGCAGGCTTCTCTGGGAAACACCTTCACAGACACGCCCGGAAATGAGGCCCGACCAGCTCTCTGGGTCTCCCTTTAATGCACTCAAGTCAGCTCCTTAAATTAATGACGGCAGCGGGTAATCACAGACCGTATCACTGAGCGCCGTACCCCGGCATCAGCTCCATAACAACGGTGCACAGTGAGTGCGTGGGCGCCACCCGCTCCAAAGCGTGAGCTGCTCAGCTGGGAGGGGACCTCATGCTAGGACGGTTCCCCGATGTGAGGCTCACTGTCCCCCGACGCGGTCCCGGCTGTGCTGCTGTGCGCTCAGGGCCCGGGACGTCCGGCAGCCAGAGGAGAGCAGCGGTGCCGTGGGGACGCTGGAAGCTCGAGGCGACCCGTACTGTGTGTTTGTGTCACGGGTGTGTGAGACTCACTTTGTCGGACTTACAAACCCTCCCAGATCGGAACCCGTTCAAAGCTGGTGACCTACTGTGCCCTCATCGTGTGAACGGTGGAGAAACCATGGCTCTTGGATGTTAACTAAGTTGCCAACCATCACCCAGTCAAGCTGGATCCGGACTGGGGTCTGCTCAGAGCCCCTGCAGCGCCGGCTCTCGGAGACCAAGGACAGCGAGGGGTCACTGGAGGCCGAGCTCGTGAGGCCACGTGCTTTGTCCACGCGAGTCGCAGTGCTGTGCCGCTTCCCCCCGCTGGCTCTGAAACCAAAGCTGAAGTTCACTTTGGCTCCCCCCGCCAAAGATCGGCTCTGAAGATCGTGTTTCACCCTGGCGCGCCTGGAGAGGGCGCCGTGCCGTGAGAACGGTCACCGGGCAGTGTGCATGCCATGGCAGGGGTGCGGGGGGGGGTGGGATGGGGGCCGGGTGGGGGGAGGGGCAGCTGCCTGGAGGAGGAAGCAGGGCCTTGTCGGTTCCCCGCTGCCGCGTCCTTGCTCTCAAGACAGGGCCCTACTGCGGGGAGCGCGCCTGAGGGCTCATTGCCCACCTTCGGTCAAAGCTCCCTCCCTGTACAGCCCTATAGTACGGTTATTCTTTTTTAAAAAATTCTTTTTTATTTCATTTTGTCTGAGACAGGGTCTTGCTGTGCAGTTCAGGCTGGCCTTGAGCTCACTTTGTAGCCCAGGCTGCCCTCGAACTCCCAGCAGCCCTCCTGCCTCAGCCTCTCAAGTGCTGAGATGACAGGTGTGCATTTGCCACCACACCTGGCGATTTTTCTTTCCGTTTTGTAAGTGAGGAAACTGTGGTTTGAAGAGCTCAAACCAGGTGGTCAGGCGCGCAGGACCCCATCTTCCAGGCACTGGGATCACAAGCCCCCGGCACTCCGCCATTCACTCTTCCCGTCACTGGCTGCCTTCCGTCTCCACCCTCGGGGCGCTGTGTGTCCCCCAGTGGCTCTCAGAAATGTTCCCAGGACCAGAGTGACCGCCCTGCCCGCCCAGCCCAGCTCTCTGCACACTCCCTCCTCACCCGAGCTTGTCTCAGAAGGCCCTGGCTGGCAGTGGACCCCTGGTGACCCCATAACCGTGCCTGCAACTGGGGGCGACACAGACAGGCTGCCCGCCCATCAGCGCTGGTCACGTGGGTGACAAGTGGCCCCAGGCTCTGCATTGCTCTCCCCAGGGCTCGGGGTTCGAGTCCCCACGTGGGGCCCCGTCTCCCCGTCCTCCTCTCCGTGTCTCTGGCTCATCGTGTGCTTTTTCCTCTACTCAGATGTCTTGCGGGGAAGTCTTGGTCTCGGGGTTTGAAGCCTGGAAGCTCATTTAGCATCCAGTGTAAGCATGATGTGGGGACACTTTGTGACGGAAGAGTCGGTGGCCAGGGTCACTATGGCAGACCTCTGAGGGCACCACTGCCCGGCCGCTCTGAGCCGCTCAGCCGGCCCTGCTGGGAGCAGCCCGGGAGGCACCTGGCGTCCGGCCCTTTCGGAGCAGACGGAAGCCCAGTCTGGGGCACTTAATGCCAAGTGGGGAGTGCGTGGGTCTGCACCGCGCTCACAGCTGTATCTCGGGGGTCCCAGGAGGACCTGTCCCCGGGGCCGGCCCAGGCGTGGAGGATTGGCAGAGGACGCGGAGTCCCCAGCTGACCCTGTGGGCAGCTTGTTGCCCTCTGCGGCAGGGATGGGGATGGAGTCCTCGAGGGAGAGGTGTCAGTGGTGACAGCGAATCCTTGTCACTCAGCGGGAGGTCGCAGTGTGTCCCACAGCCTAAAGCTGACCCACAGCCGAGTGTCCGCAGCGTGTAGAGGGCAGCCCATCACTCCCTCACCTCCTGCACACATCAGTGCCAGAACCTTAGTGCATTTTGAATTTTACTTCTCTTTAAAAACTGCTGCGGGCCAGCGGGCCGCCCAGCAGCAAACGCTCGCCCCCGTGCATCAGGCTGGTTCCACCCTCAGCGCAGAGGGAAGAAGGCCTGTAAACTTCCGTCGGTCGAATGTTTGTGCAGTGAGTCCCCGACTTAGGAACATTCGAGTTGTAAACTTTGACAGGTTTTCTACATAAGACTCACTTGGCTGAACTTAGGAACAAATCCAATTTACTAATTGTTGTGGTTACTTTTCTCTCGTTGCTGGGACAAAATACCTGATGCCCAGAATTAAAGAGGGAAAGATTTATTTAGCTCACAGCTTGTGGAGGTTTCAGTCCACGCTTGGCTGGCCCCAAGGCAGGGTGGTTCATGGCAGGGGCAACCGTTCACGGTGGTGGAAGACAGCAAAGCAACAGGAGCAAGCTGGGGAGGAGTGAAGAGAGGAGACTGCTCCGTCCCTGATAGTGTGTGTAGGCCACGCCCACCCCGGGGCGGGTGTAGCACTCACACCCACATCCCAGCCGTGGACCCTGACTCAGTCACACACTCGGGAGCCTGCCCCGTGACCTCGGGAGGCTCTGGGGGACATCCAGACACAAACCGTGACGCAGACACTCTCCCAGAGCGGATCCCACCTGTCCGTCAGGAACTTACTGTACTTCTGCCGCTGTTGCGCTTTCTCTCCTTGCTTTTCTTGTTTTAAAGCCTGTTTTTCGTTGCTGTGCACTAGTTTTTACTTCTGTACCACTGCAGTTTGCATTGTTCTCATATTGACTATTTCCATGTCTTACAGTTTATGGAAAGTGTATGAATTTCAAACACTTCTAAATAAAACACTTTTGAACATTCTGTAAAATCCTCTGCTCAGCCCTCAGGAGAACAGAGAGGGTGGAGGGCGTGGGTGTGGCTCGCTTTCCTCAGTGCGGGGGCCTGGGGCTGTCTCACCCCACCGCACACAGACACACACCCCGCTGGCCAAATGCAGCTCCTGAAAATCTGTAAGCGGTTTTTCTACTCTAAAAGCAGGTTTTGCTCTGTGCGAGGTGTCTGCAGAGCGAGCTGGAGTGTCGGTGCGCGTGTCAGACATCTCTGACGTCCACAGCCGTGGGACCCCAGAGCTCCTTCCCGCACTGAAACCTCTAGAGCCTTCTCCTCGGGAGGTCACCGTGAGCTTCCCTGTGGCCACGAAGAGCACTGCCTGTGGTCCGCGGGCAGCAAGGCGGGACCCTTGAGTGCTTTGTGGCGGCCCCGCCCCCCGGGGCCAGGCTGCCGCGTATGCGCTGACTTCCTCGTGGAAATGGAATTTTCCCTCCCTGGCGGTTTTCATTCAGAAGCTGGCCGACCATTCATTACTGCTGTATGAAAGGACAGAAGTTCTAATAGCTGTGACTAATTGAGCTCCTAAGCTGTCCCTGGCAGGGGGTGAGCTGACCCCTCTCCTTCACGGTGACCCTGCCAGGGACAGATGTGTGACCCGCCACCTGCCCGCGCGGAGGCTCAGGGCTCCCTCCCAGCAGGAGGTTAGCAGCGCACGGCTTCCTGTGCTGTCATGAGGACCGTGAATGCAGACCCTTTCCTTGGAAAGACACTGATATGTGTGACTCCCTGTTTCCTTATCTGTGGGAGGAACTGACCCCAGCGAAGCCTGCCGCTCATCTGTGCAGCTCCGGGTGCTGCGCGGCACGGGGTCATGGGACAGACAGCGGCATCTCCCGCCATCACCGAAGCTGTCACTAGGATGCTGCCTTCCTGCCCCGCCAAGACACGCCCAGGATGGTCGTGGAGGACTTGTGGCTCACGTTCACGGAGGAGGGAAGCTGGGGGGCGCCCGGGTTCTCCGTGAGGTGACGCAGAGTGGAAGAGGCGCGGGGCGGCGGGATTGGTGTTCTGCCTCGCGCAGCAGCAGGGCTGTGACTGCCCTGGGGAGACAGCCGGGCAGCTCCTAAGCTTTTACCCTTCAGGCCGTTACTGTCCTCAGACCCAGATGTCTGTTTGTGGGGCCTGAGGTGGTTGCCCCAGTTATTCCCAGCCCGTCTGGGCCAGGCCGGCCAGGGGCTCCCTCCTTGAGAGCTGAGTGTGTCCTGAATACCGTCCGTCGTGGTCCCTGGGCAGTGGCCAGCTTGGTCAGCTGGTGCTCCGCTCTCTCACCGTGGCCCCCGCCTCTGTCTTCCTTCTGCTTCCTCTTCCTAAAGTCGCCACCGAATGTGTCACTGAATGCATGTTTCTAAGGAAGTCACAGTCAGTGTCAGGTGATCGGGAAAGGATGAACAGCCAAGGGTCACAGCTCAGCAAGTGCTGGGTGACACTTCGGGCCCATGGCATCGTCCTGCTACCAACTCAGGCCCACTGTCATCTTACAAGCCATGTGACTTCAGAGGCACCCCTGACGTTGGCCCCTTAGTTTACCTGCAGGCAGCATGGTGCTGTCCGACGCTGGGGTTCTTGTGATCCAAGGAATTCCGGGCTGTAAAGTGTTTTGGAACCAGAAAGCTCCATGCAGACCCGTGTCGTGGGCAGGCACACAGCAGCGGCACAGCTCCGGGCGTGACCATGGCTGCGTGTCCCAGCGTCCTTGGGTCCTCCAGCAGGGACCCAGAAGGCCGGCCAGGGCTGCCTGTGCTCCTTGACCAGTCAAGGCAAGCAGCGTCCTTTCGGTTTTCCTTGGCATCGTTTGGGTAGCGTTCACACCCCTCGAAGTCTTGTCGGAATCACAGGTTCATTTTCCCCAGCTCACACAGCGAGGTCCCCACTTCCTTGTTGGACTGCAGGTTCGTCCCCTTCCTGAGTGTCCTGTGGCTTTGTTCGTGGCTGTGCCTGTACACTTGCTGTGCACTGAGGCCCCGTGACTTCCCAGGGACCCCTTGCCTGTCCGGTGCCCTGTGACCTGGCAGTGTGTGCAGAGGAGCCCGGCCCCACCGGTGCCCAGGGCCTGCAGCGAGCGGGGCCTCTCCCTGGGCGCGGCACTTCGACGGACGCCCCGTCAGCTGCAGCGGAACGAGGCGGCTGCAAGCCCTGCTGCCCCCCGCGCAGCCCTTGGTGACGTCCTCACCTCGTGGCCTTGCTCCCTGCCGGGGCCACGCTCTGCAGAGTGTTCCAGGTGTGCAGTTCCCGGGGGCCCGGGACCCAGCGTCCCCCCGACCTCAGCCCTCGCCGTCCAGGAGGCTGCTGGACTCGCAGCTGCTCCTCGAGAACCCGGCCATCGGGGTCGTCGCTGCCTCTGTCTTCCTTGATGTTCATGATGTGTCCTTCCTTTCGCAGGACACCGGTGAGAGGCAGGAGCAGGACCACAGCCCCGAAGCCTCCCTGGCCTCACGGGAGGTCCCGTCCGGGCCAGCTCAGCCGTGCTGCGCGGCAGAGGCCGAGGTCACAGACTACGGTACGGTCCCTTCCCCGGCAGAGCCGGCCCCGGAGTCTGGGCAGGGCAGCGGGGCCTGGCTCCCCAGCTTCCTTAGCTTGGGGACGTGGCCAGGTCACCGCGTCGCCTGCGGCGGTATCCTTGCCGGCCACTGACGTTGTCTCCCGCGGTGGGATAAAAACATCCCAGGACAGGAAGTGCCCTCAGCAGGTGGCGCCCGAGTCCGAGGCTGACCTCTCCAGCCCGTGAGTAATCACCGCCATCGGGCTGAGGCGGCGCCAGGCTCTCACGGTCGATGGAAGCGTGGGGACTTCCTGTCAGAGCTGAAAGAAATGCGTGTCCATCCTCTGCCCCTGCATCCCCGGCCGGAATACGCTCCCGGCGAATGATGGGTTTTCCACCTCACTTTTGTGCAGTACTAGCCATTAAGAAATGCGTCCTGTAACCCCTTCTCGCCAGCGGCAGAGCGCAGCCCTGCGTTCATTCAGCGGGCTCACAGCTCTGGGGCTTTTGTCCGGCATTATTTTTCATAAATACTAACTCTTTATAAAAAGTTTGGAAAATCAACATGACTTTAAAGGCCTGGATTTACGGTAAAACTTCGTGAGTGTGGTCAGCCGGCTGTGACCCAGTGGCCCCCACCACCTGATTTTGTTTGGTGCATGAGCTTTGAATGGTTTCCACGTTTTTGAAGGTTGAAAAAAATCAAAAAAATTCTACCTAGTTCAGATCCCAGTGTCCACAGATGAGGTTTCACTGAGACGCCATCGGTCTGCGCGTGGTCCGTGGCTGCCTTCTCCCGCCAACGGCACCGAGACCCTGCAGCCTGCACTGCCCGGGTGCCCTGGACACAGAGCAGCTGAGCTGTGGAAACACAGGTCACCTCTTCACACCCAGAAAGCAGGACTCCATCATCCCCCAGCGTCCTGTGGAAATCCAACTCCCGCATCCTCCTCTTACCAAACAGCCCCTGGACACTTGGTCTGAGCCAGGCTCAGCATGAAGCAGGAAATGACCTCAGCGGACAGGCAGGGTGTGGGGAGCAGGGAAAGCCGGGCTGTTCCCAGCAGCCTCCCAGCGCTTTCCGTCTCTTCCCCCTTGGGAGCAGAGGTGCCGCATATACCGCAGTACAGGTCCTCCCGAGCACCCTGAGACTGCGCCCTAGCATCCGCTGTTTTCGTGGTAAAGGAAGAGGAGACAGTGTGGGATATGTGTGCTGCAAAAAGATACAGAAACAGGAGCTGGGCGTGGTGGCGCAGGCTTGCACTCCTAGCACTCGGGAGGCTGAGGCAGGAGGATAGTTTTGAGTTCAAGGCCAACCTGGACTACGTAGTTCAAGGCCACTCTGAACCACACAGCAAGACCCTGCCTCAAAAAAACAACAAATCTAGAAATGAGTTAGGCAGACAGGTTAGGGTTCCACTTCTGACGTGGCACCTTGTGCTGCTGCTGAGGTCGTGGCCCTAAATTCTCTCTCTTCGCCAGGAGGCCATTCGCGTAGCAGCTGCACAGGGCAGGAGGGCACTGTCCCGCTGCCTCGGGGCCTGAATCCATTCAAAACGCTTCCCTCCCCGGTCGTCTTGACTCTGGGGGAGCCGGGAGTCACGCGGTGCCAGACCCGGTGACTAAGGTGGACGAGGACACGGCGTCCTGTTTTTTCCAGCTGCCTTTCCTTTGGTTGACACTCGGCAGCCGCAGTCACCGTATTTTTGATCATGCCTCGTAAAGACACTCAGGAAAGAGGACTCCAGAGCTGCTGCAGGCAGCGGCAGGGACGATGGGAGGAGTGTGCTCGAAGTAAGGGCTGTTTTGAGGGGGGTTTGTGGCAGTGTGTGTTGCTGGAATTACTGTTTTAAAGTAAGCATTCGCCCTTATTTTCAGCCACTCCGAGTGAATTCCGGGGTGAAAACCCAAGTCCAGCTCCGGGGCCCTGTGAACCCTGGGCCCTTTCGTGCTGACCCGGACAGATTCTTCTCCACCAACAGCCCAGGGTGTCTGAGCTGGGCCTGGGCTCACCGCTCAGTCTCAGTGTGGGCACAGGACCCCGGACGGGGACGAGTCCATGGGCTGTGTCCCGTGCAGCTCTGCTTCCTGGGCCCTGAATTCTGGATTTCATATCATTTTTAAATGTCTCAAAGGAGCTGGGCATGGAGGGACACGGCTTTAATCCCAGCACTCGGGAGGCTGAGGCAGGAGAATCGTTGTGAGTTCAAGACCAGCCTGGGCCACAAAGTGAGTTCAAGGCCAGCCTAAACTGCATAGTGAGACCCTGTCTCAAAAAATAGGGCTGGGGATTTAGCTCAGTAGCCTAGGCGCCTGCCTGGCAAGTGCAAGGTTGTGAGTTCAATTCCTGGTACCATAAAAAGAAGTCTCAGAATACTATTTTTTTTCTGATTTTCTTCCTTTTGAGAATGTCAGCACTGTTCCTGGCTGAGGGCTGTAGGGCTCTGCTGTGACAGCCAGCTGCGTGCACCGCTTTCCAGGAGGCCTCTCGCCTTGGCCGCGGTGCCTGGAGGACGGCGCGGTCCCCAGCCTGTACGGAACCAGATCCCAAGGTCGGGAACGAGTCCTCCCGCGTGGTCAGGAGGCCGAGTGTGGCACAGGTGCCGCGTTGGGACCCAGCTGTCTGCCGTCTGTGTCCTGAGACCGCTGGCCATTTGGAATGTTTTGGTTTTCTGTTTATCTGGAAGGCATGAGAGTCAATGGATCTTCTCTCAGCCTGTAAACTTCTTTCTGTTAATTTTTACAAAAATCCAGTCTGAAACAGTGATTTGTCATAAGTAAGCCTTTATAGAACGGCAGTCACTGTTCTAACCGGGTCATCCCTCACGGAGCAGGAAGCCATGGTGGCTGGGTTTAGAATGCCCGAGTTTTCCCATGCCCCCGAGTGCCGTGGAGTGGCCCGGTCCCCAGCCCCAGGAGCAGAAGTGGCTTCCGTTTGGGGTGGTTTCAGCTGCTAGAATATTTGCAGAGCCTAACGGGACACCTCAGGGATGAGACCCCAGTTCAAACGCAAACCTCCCTTGAGCTCCTCCCCGCCCCGCACACAGCACACGGCTTTTACGTGACGTTTTCAGTGCTCAGCGTCCTGCCTGCCGCTGGCCCATTCCGGAGGTCAGAGAGAGACTTCTCCTCCCTTCTGCTTTTGCAGTGCGGGGGATGCAACCCAGGGCCTGGCGCCCGTGGCAGCATGTTCCGCTCGGGAGCCCTCATGTCAGTGCCCAGACAGCCGCAGACCTTGGGGCCAGTACCAAGCCTGTGGTGCGCTGGGAGAGGAGTTTTAAATGGTTGTTATTTTCAGTTACATCGCGCTTTATTGATTAAATCCTTCGTGCATCTTAATTCCTATGAGGTGCTATAATTGGAAGTAAAGCCGGGCGTGGTGGCGCACGCCTTTGATCCCAGCACTCGGGAGGCTGAGGTAGGCAGAGCGTTGTGAGTTCGAGGACTTGGGCTAGAACGCGAGCGCAAGGCCGGCCAGAGCTACATAGTGCGACCCTGCCTCAAAAAACCAGGGCTGGGAGTTTGGCTCAGTGGCTTAAGCACCTGCCTGCCTTCCTGGCAGGTGCGAGGTGTGAGTTCGATCCCCATGCTACAAAAAAAAAAAAAAAAAGCAAAACAAAACAAAAGTCTGGGGACAGAGCTCCATTCTGGCCCTGGGTACAGCTACAAGTATCATAAAAAGCAGGAGGAGGAGAGAATTTGAATACTATTCTTAATTAGTATTTTATAACTCAGAATCTTGTGATATTTAAGCCGTTATTATAAGTATGCTTTTATGTGTGCAGTCATTTAATCACTTAATTTTTCCCCACCGGCTTTTTCAAGCCCACGACATTTCCAGGTGGTCCCCGCGCTGACGTCGGATGGGGGCGGCGGGCGCTGCGCCCCCCACCCCTGCTCGGCGTCACCTGCGCCCCCTCCCCTCCCCAGGTGGCCCCCAGGCTCCTCTGTCCGTGGACCCGGCCACGTGCCCCATCATCCCGGGCCAGGAAATGATCATCGAGATCTCCAAGGGCCGCTCCGGGCTGGGCCTGAGCATCGTGGGAGGCAGAGACACGCCGCTGGTGAGTGTCCGGGGCGCGGTGGGCATGCAGCGAACGGGCTGCCGGGTGTGCGCGTCCGTGCGCTGCCCAGCGTCGGGTTCTTCTCGGGGTTTCGTTTTCCCTGGATGCCCTCCATCCCGCCTGCTGCTGCTGGCTTGTCCTGCAGTCCCGGGGACGGAACCCAGGGCCCGCTGAGCTGCACCCCAGCCCCTTGTCAGACTCTTCATCTCGAGACAGGGCCTGGCTGCATTGCCCGAGTGCACTCAAACTTGTGATCTTCCTGCCTCAGCCTCCCGAGCACCTGGCGTGACCCTGTGCACCACACACCTGCTGGAGCATTTTCCTGTGAAGGCTCCCAGCACAGCATCACGAGGCAGCCCTGGAAGCGTGATGCCAGGGTCCGGGGCAGTGCCTGGCACACGCAGGCGGGATCTCTCGTGCCCCCACCCCATGGTTAGTTCCGGGACTAGGGTAGGCCGCAGCCTGTCTGCCGGCGTGAGCGTGAGAAGGCGGTGCTGCCTTGCCGGCCTCGAGCACTGGCTTTGCCGAGACCCCGCGAGCGGGGCCAGGCTGTTCAGTGCCTGCTGTTCACAACGCCGTCAGGATGCAGGCTTTGTCTGGGCAGGTGACATGCATCGCACAGCACCAGGTGGGCAGGGCATGAGGAGGACCCGTCTGCCCCGTCACCCCGCGGCCCCCAGCACAGTTCCCAGACGCCCCTCTTCCCAGCGACTGCGGGCCTGGGTGAGCGCCTGCCTGCACCCTCCATGAGGAGTTCAATGCGGGCCCGGACGGATCAGGGGCCTCGGCTGTCCTTTCCCCTCGGGGCAGGCGGCAGGTCTGTGACCCGCAGGTGCAGTCCTAGGCTGTAAGCAGCACCCTTCCCGGAGCTCGGGAGCTGCAGCGGCCGGGCCTCCTGCCCTGCCCTGCCCACTTGCTGGCCTTGTCCTCTCCCCTTCTGCCAGGCCTGGGCCGCAGAACTCTGGCGTGTGGCCGCCTCCCAGCAAACTGCCCAGCACCGGCACCAGTTTCTGTGAACTGCAGAATTTTATCTCCCTCAGTTGAATAAAGTGTTGTTCAACTTTTGTCTGGCCAGGCATCTGCCGTCTCCACTACTCAGGAGGCTGAGGCAGGAGAATCGCTTGAGCCCACAAGTTTGAGATCCACCTGGGCCTGTGTGTCAGATTTCAAAGAAGAGGAAGAAGAGGAGGAGAACAAAACTTTCCTCCGGTGTTCGGGATATTGACGCCGGCTCTCCCTCTGCCCCGGGAACCCGCAGCCCAGACGCCCCGAGTGCAGCACTCGGACTGGGGCCGGCTGCCCGGTCTCCTCTTCCCCAGGCTGCCATCAGTGGGGCTCCAGGCTGTACGCTTCAATAAAACAGCACCTGCAGTGTCCTCAGGATCCTGTCTTGCTGGGCTGCAGGCGGCTGGAGGCTTGGTAACGAGCAGGAGAGGTCAGCAGCGCTGTCGGCACGGCTGGCACGGGCGTCCCGGGGCGTCCCGGGGCGTCCCGGGCTGAGGGAACGGAGCGGTCACGACGCAGGGCAGCTGCGCAGTGGGTAGGACAGCCCTCCGGCCGGGGCCTTGCAGGCGCACCTCTTTCTGTCGCTTCGTCTGGCTGAGTGCACCCAAGGACTCCCAGCGCCCCCGAGACCCTGTCCTCTTTGCAGTGTGGCTGCAGGCGTTTGGACCGTGAAGTCTCCGGGACCCGGTGCCAGCCCACACTGATCCTCTCTGCTGTCAGCAGTTTCTCTCAGGCTGGGCGTGGCGGCGCACACCTATGCTCTCAGCACTCAGGAGGCCGAGGCAGGAGGATCATCATCAGCTTGAGGCCAGTTTAGGCTGCACACTGAGCTAAGCCAGCCCAGACTACGTGGCGAGACCCTGTCTCAAACAAGTGAATGTGACTCTATAAATACATACCTAAGTGGCTCTCTTGAGCCAGGACAGCCAGTGCCTGAGACCACAGGGCCGCCCTCACCACCCCAGGTTGGGGAGCAGGCGGCAGCCCTGCCTCGAGCACTGCATCCGCGCGGGGCTCCGCTGTCCAGGGGTTGGCGTCCAGTGCAGATGCAGAGCTCGCACGGTGGCCTCGGCGACACCAGTGCAGCCTTGGTCCTGGGTGTCGCTGCACAAGCCGGGACACGGCTGGGCCATCTGGACAGAGGAGAGTGCGGCCCCGCGTCCTCGCACCGCCTTCCTTTCACCCGCTGTCTGTTCCCCGGCCTCTTTGGGGCACTCATTTGCATGAAATCCCAGCTGCAGGAACCCCCACACACCCCGCCAGTGAGGGCCACGTGCTCACTGCCCTGAGCCCGTCCTGCGTCCACGCATCCCACGTCCCGGTCAGGGACCTCGTGACCGGGCTTTGGTCACCCCCGTCCTGACGGAGCACGGCCAGCTCTGCAGACGCGGGGATTCCGGAGAAGTGGCGCTCACGCGGTCTGCCTGGAGCCATGGTTGCCAGGGACAGGTGCGGTGGAGCCCAGTGAGGACGGGGCCTCCAGACCCTGTGTCCTCCTGCTGCAGGGACCCGTGCTCCGGCCTCCCCAGGAGCCTCGGGTCCACAGCGGCAGGGCTGGGCCACACACGGAGGGGCCAGGACCCGGCTCGGACGGCTGCTGCCGCACAGGTGTCCCTGTCACCGCACATCCCCACGGCGCAGGGCCCGGCTGCTCCTGTCTGCCCTCCGGCCCTGGACACGGCACTTTGCTCCTCGACTTCGGCCTCATTTTCCAGCCCCAAGCTTTTAACCTGCAATGTGGCCACTGGAAGTGCGCTGACCACATCCTTTCGACTCTGCGGCAGCCAGGGAGAGGTGCTTGTGTGTCCCCGGCATGCGCTGGGCATCTCACGGCGGGCAGGGTGAGCCCCACTGGCCAGGCCGAGGAGTCGCTGGCAGAAGGGTTTCCTCTCCTTCCCCTCCACCCCAGCCTGCTGTGCTCTGCGTCTTCAGCTCAGCGCCCACCCTGGACAGTGGGGCGCCCACCACCTGGCTTCAGTCTCCACCCCAGCCCCGGGCTCGGGTGCACCACGCACCCAGTTAACTGCACCTGGGCACCCTGCCACCTGTGCAAGGGGTGTGAGTACCACCGGCGCATACCTGTGAAGGAACCGAGCACAAAAGAACAGTACCCACGCGTACCTGTGAGGGGAACCAAGCACGCAGGAACGGTACCCAAGCATACCTGTGAGGGGAACCGAGCATGCAGGAACAGTACCCACGCATACCTGTGAGGGGAACCGAGCACACAGGAACAGTACACACGCATACCTGTGAGGGGAACCGAGCACGCAGGAACAGTACCCACGCATACCTGAGGGGAACTGAGCACGCAGGAACAGTACCCGCGCATACCTGTGAGGGGAACTGAGCACACAGGAACAGTACCCACGCATACCTGTGAGGGGAACTGAGCACGCAGGAACAGTACCCATGCATACCTGTGAGGGGAACCGAGCACGCAGGAACAGTACCCACGCATACCTGAAGGGAACTGAGCACGCAGGAACAGTACCCGCACATACCTGTGAGGGGAACTGAGAATGCAGGAACAGTACCCGCGCATACCTGTGAGGGGAACCAAGCACACAAGAACAGTACCCTCGCATACCTGTGAGGGGACCCAAGCACGCAGGAACAGTACCCAGTGTATTCTGTGAGGAGGAACCGAGCACACAGGAACAGTACCCACACATACCTGAGGGGAACCGAGCATGCAGGAACAGTACCCATGCGTACCTGTGAGGGGAACCGAGCATGCAGAAACAGAACCTGCGCATACCTGAGGGGAACTGAGCACACAGGAACAGTACCCACGCATACCTGTGAAGGAACTGAGCACGCAGGAACAGTACCCACGCATACCTGAGGGGAACCGAGCACGCAGGAACAGTACCCACGCATACCTGAAGGGAACCGAGCACACAGGAACGGTACCCACGCATACCTGTGAAGGAACTGAGCATGCAGGAACAGTACCCACGCATACCTGAGGGGAGCCGAGCACGCAGGAACAGTACCCACGCATACCTGAGGGGAACCGAGCACACAGGAACAGTACCCACGAATACCTGTGAAGGAACCGAGCACGCAGGAACAGTACCCGCGCATACCTGAGGGGAACCGAGCACACAGGAACAGTACACACGTGTACCTGAGGGGAACCGAGCATGCAGGAACAGTACCCACGCATACCTGTGAAGGAACTGAGAATGCAGGAACGGTACCGGCACATACCTGAGGGGAACTGAGCACGCAGGAACAGTACCCACGTGTACCTGTGAGGGAACTGAGCATGCAGGAACAGTACTCACACATACCTGAGGGGAACCGAGCACACAGGAACAGTATCCACGCATACCTGTGAAGGAACCGAGCATGCAGGAACAGTACCCACGTGTATCTTGTGACAGGGAACTGAGCACGTAGGAACAGTACCCACGTGTATCCTGTGAGGAGGAACTAAGCTCATGACAGTATCTAAACTGGTCCTGTGAGAAGGAACTGAACCTACAGGAGCAGGAACGGAACATGTCCCCTGAGGAAGAACTGAGCGAGTCGGAAAAGGGTAACCAGAAGGGAAATGATGACTTTGTGATTACGTAAGGCTACCCTTGTTAA
>RJWM01039342.1:0-16165 GCA_004363535.1 Dasyprocta punctata
CGCCCCTCCCCCACCCTACAGAACAGAAGCCCCACGCCCAACCTCCTGAGCCTTCCAGACCCCTCCCACCAGCTCCCCCTGCTCAACCTGCCAAAGGCAAGGTTAATCTATTTTCAATCCTCTCCCCCTTTCCAGCTGCTTCCTTGGAATCCTCTGCCTCAGCTCCGTCAGTTTCATGATTGTTGACAATTTTTAGTTTTCTCCGGAATTTTTTAAAATTTTATTTTAAAGAAAAAAAAACAATAAAAACCATGATACACAGTTTCAAAACAAGATAATAGAAAATTAATAATGGTTAATATCTTTGGTATTAGGGCCGGGGATTTAGCTCAACAGGCATAAGCTCCTGCTTAGTGAGTGTGAGGTTGTGAGTTCGATCCCAGGTACCAAAAAAAAAAAAAAAAAAAAAAAAAAAAAAGAGGAGCTGCACTCCATTTAAACCTGTTCCCTTATTTCTTATTGGAGTGAGCTACTTACAAATATATTTCATATTTTTGTTTTCAGAGTAGTTGTTCAGGTTACAAGACATATGTTTAAAAAATTGATCGAGCAATATAAGCACAAACCTTTCTTTTCAATGAACTAAAAGAAATCAGTGTAATTATCTTAGCTATCTTGTGTGTATATACATATTTTTTTTTCTTTTACTTCCATCCTTTCTCCTTACCCCATCCCGGTTGTTCTTATTTTTTTTTTTTTAGCAGTTTCTTCCTCTAGGAAGACAATATGATGTCTATACATGCATACCTGATTTGTTTCACTTATTAGTATGGCCTCTAGTTTTATCCATTTACCTATAATAACCTGGAGTTTATCCTTCTTTATAGCTGAGTAGTATACCACTCTATAAAAACACCTCATCTTTTTACTCCATTTTGCTGTTGATGGGCATTTGTGTTGTATCCAAGATTTAGCTACGACAAAATGTGCTGCTATAAGCATAGGTTTATATACATCACTGTGGTATGACCATTTTAATTCTTCTGGGAAAACACCCAGAAGGGAAATAGCAGGATTGAATAGGACTTCCAATCCTAGTTTTTTTGAGAAATCTCCACACTGGTTGCATTAATGGTTGTACCAGTCTACATTCCTTCTCACCAACAGTGGAGAAGGGTTCCTTTCTCCCCACAGCCTTGCCAGCATTTGTTATTGGTTGATTTCTTGATGATTGCCCTTCTTTCTGGGGTGAGATGGAACCTCAGTTTTGTTTTAATTTGCATTTCATGAATGACCAATGACGTTGAACATTTTTTCGTGTATTTATTTGTCATTTGTATTTCTTCATCTGAGAAGTATGTTTTCATCTCAAAGGCCTGTCTTGGATTGGGTCTTTGAATTTGGGGGGTCTTTTTTAGTTCTTGATACAGTCTAGATAGAAGTTCTTTGTCTTAGGGGAACTTGGCTAAATTTTTTTCCCCACCCTGTGAGTTATCTTTTCACCCTGTTGGTGATTTCTTTTGATGTGCAAAAACTTTTTAAAAAGATGAGATTCCCGTTGTTGATTCTTTGAAGTACTTTCTGTACAGTTTGGATTTTGTTTATACACTCTCTGCCTGAAACTATGTTTTCAAGATTTCTACCTACATTTTCTTCCAGGAGATTTAGTGTTTCGGTTTTAATATTTAGATCTTTGATTCATTTTGACTTTAGTATGTTGTGGTAGGCATGGGTCTAGCATTGGGCTTCAGCATGTAGAATTCCAGTTTTCCCAGCACAATTTATTAAAGAGGCTATTTTTGTTCCAGTGAAAATGTTTGGCACCTTTGTCAAAGATAAGGTGGCTGAGTGCATTTGTATTTGTGTCTGCATTTTATAATCTGTTTCATTAATCTTCAGGTCTGGTTGTTTGTTTGTTTTTCCAGTTTTATGCTAATTTTATCATAGTAGCTTTGTAGTATAATTTTTTGTTGTTGTTACCAGGGATAGAACTCACAACCTCACACCTGCCAGGCAGGCACTTAAGTCACTCAGCTAAATCCCCCCAGCCCTTTGTAGTATAATTTTAAATCAGGGGTTGTGATGCCTCCTGCCATGCTTTTATTGCCCAGAACTGCTTTTGCTATTCTAGGCCTCTTCTGTTTCCAAATGAATTTTAGCAATGTTTTCTCTTGATGTATGAGGTATGCTCATGGTATTTTGATTTGAATTGCATTAAATCTGTATTACAGTTTTGGAAGTATGGCCATTTTCACAGTGTTGGTTCTTCCTATCCATGAGCAAGGGATATCTTTCCATTTTATGATTCTCTTCAATCTCCTTTTTCAGAGCACTGTAAATTTCAATGCACAGCTCTTTTGCTTCTTTTCTTAGATTCATTCCCAAATATTCCATTTTTTTGGATGTTATTCTGGAGAGTGTTGTTTCCCTAATTTCTCTCTCAGTGAGTTTGTTCTTTGTGTATAGGAATGCTATCAAGCATTGAGAGTTGATTTTTCTATTCAGTTTATGCTACTGAATTTGTTTAGTAAATCTGCAAGTCTTTTGGTGTAGCTTTTTGGGTCTTCTATGTAGCATATCATGTCATCTGTGAATCAAGATAATCTAACTTCTTCCTTTTGTATTCTTATTATTTTTATTTCTCTCCCATCTAGTTTCTCTGGCTAATGTTTCCAGACCTATATTAAATAGGAAAGGTGATAGTAGACATCCTTGTCTTGTTCTTGATTTTAGAGTGAAAGTTTTCAGTCTTTGTCCATTTAGTATAATGTTGGCTGTTGGTTTGTCATAGATGGCTTTTATCAGGTTGAGGTAGTGACTAGCTATTCCAATTTTCTCTAGGGTTTTTGTGATGAATGACTGTTGACTTTATCAAAAGTTTTTTCTCAAGATGATCATGGGACTTTTGTCTTTGGCTCTGTTGATATGGTGTATTGTGTTTATTGATTTGCATATGGTGAACCATCCCTGCATTCCTGGGATGAATCCCACTTGGTCATGGTGTATAATCTTCTTGATGATTTGCTGCATTCTGTTGCTAGTATTTTATTGAGAATTTTTGCATCTATATTCATTAGGGATATTGACTTGACTCTTTCTCTGTTTTCTTTTTTTTTAATCAGAGTAATACTTGCCTCTAGGAATGGGTTAGGGAGTATTGTTTCACTTCAAATTTCATTAAAAGTTTGAGGAGTATAGACATTAAATCTTCTCTAAATTTCTTATAGAATTCAGCAGTGAATCATTTAGGACCTGGGCTTTTGTTGTTGTTGGTGGTGGTGGTGGTAAATTTTTAATTAGATTTTCAACTTCAGTAACTGATATACAGTAATTCACAATTTTTATATGTTTTTGGTTTAGCTTTGGTAAGTCATATATTTCTAGGAATCTGCCCATTTCTTGTCTGTTTTCCATCCTATGCAAGTAAAGATTTTCAAAGTAGTTATTGATGATCCTCTGATTTTCTACTGGGTCTGTATTGATTCACTCTTTTAATTCCTTAGTGCATGAATTTGAGATTTTTCTTTCCTTTTGTTAATAAGGTTGTGTAGGGGTTGATAAATTTTATTATTTCAAGGAACCAACCCTTAAACTCATTAATTGCTTATGTTGTTGTCTTATACTCAATTGCATTAACATCTGCTCTGATCTTTATAACTTCCTCCCTTGCATCGGCTTTGGGCTTGACTTGCTCTTCATTGTTTAGAAACATGAGGTGCAACATTAGGTTATTTGTGTTCATTCTGTTTTCCTGATGTGAGAGTCCACCGCTATGAATTTCCCTATTTGGACCTTTTTCATTGAATCCCATAAGTCATAGTAAGTTGTATTTTTATTTTCACTTGATTGTAGATATTGTTCAATTCCTTGTTTAGTTTCATCTGTGACCCATTGATTATTCAGGAAGGTGTTATTTAATTGCTGTGTGTTTATGCAATTTTTGCAGTTTCTTTTGTCATTAATTTCCAGTTTGATTGCACTATGGTCAGATAATATGCTTGGGAAATTTTAAATTCTTTTGTATTTACTTAAGCATGTTTTATGGTCTACTATATGATTTATTTTAGAGAATGTCCAATGTGCAGGTGAGATGATTGGGAATTCCGATGTTTTTGGGTGGAACACTCTAAATATCTACTAAGTTCATTTGTTCACAGATTTGGTTAGTTCTCTGGTTGTTGTTGTTGTTGTTGTGTGTTTTTTTCCTTTTTGCTGATTTTTTGTCTAGGTGATCTCTCACTTTGTGTGACAATGGGATATTAAGGTCTTGCATAACAACTGTGTTATTGCTTCTCTGATTTCTAATGTCTGTTAATATTGTCTTATATAGTTTAGTGCTCCTGTATTTGGTGCATATATGTTAATGATGGTTATCACTTTGTCTTGAATTGTTCCCCTAACAAGTATGTAGTTAGCTTCTTTGTCCCTGCTTTTTCCTGGATTCCTGTTGCCTAGGTTTTCCCTCCTTTGACTTTCAGTCCATGAATTTCTTTTTGAGTTAAATGTGTTTCTTGCATACAGCATATTGCTGGATCTTGTTTCTTGATCCGTTCTGCCAGTCTGTTTCTTTTCATTGATGAATTGAGGCCATTTACGATGGTACATATTGGTACATATTGGTTTGTCTGTGTCTTGTCATTTTCCTGCTGTTGGTTCCCTACTATTTCCCTAGTCCATTACTTTTCTTCCTTGGTGGTTTCTTTGTCTGGTTGTTCTTTGAATTGGGATCATATTTGTCTCTATCTAGAATAGCTTTCAGTACTCTTTGTAGTATAATTTTGGTGGTCAAGAATTTCTTCAGCTGTTCTTTGTCACGAAAGTACCTTAATTCTCCCTTAATTTTGAAAGACAGTTTTGCAGTATATATCAATCTGAGTTGGAAGGTGTTTTCTTTCAGGACTTGAAATACTGTTCTCCAAGCTCTTCTTGACTTAAGAGTTTGTGTTGAGAAGTTTGCTGTGATTCGGATAGATTTTCCTTTATAGGTGATCTGTATCTTTTCTCTAGCAGCTCTTAATATTTGGTTCTTGTGCTAAGTTTCTGAGATCTTGATTATTATATGTCTGGGTGTAGATTTATTTTGGTTATGACTTAGTGGTGTACTATATGCTTCAATTAACTGTACGTCAGATTTTTTTTCCCATGCTTGGAAAATTTTCTGCTGTTACTTCTGAAAATAGTTTTTTGTTACTGCTTTTGTGCTGACTCCTGCAGTTTCATTGACATCTATTAATCTTATATTATTTTTCTTTGTATAATCTTGCAGCTGTTGGATTGTTGTTTCCTGATTTTTGTAGTTTTCAAGATAGCTTTCCTTTCATGATCAATAGTCATAGTCCTGTCTTCAAGGTCTGAAGGTCTGTCTTCAGTTTTGTTCAAGCAGTTTTACCAGCCTACAATGCAATTTTTTTAATTTTCTGGGTATCTGTTTGAATCTGTTTCGTGCATTCTATTTCTTTCCTATATTGACTTTTAGCAGTTTCCATTCTCCTCCTATCATCATCTATTTCTTTATCTACAGTTGCTTAGCATTTCCTTTATAGATGTTGACATTTCCTTTTTTACCTGAGAGATCATTTCTGATCTGATTTCCTCTATACCCTCATGGATTCATTTGTTTAGTTCAGTTGCTATCACTCCAGAAATTTCAAGTGTTCATCTTCCAATGTCTTTTATATCTATGTATTCTGGACTTGTTTTGTGTGGACTGGGGATCTGAAATTGCATTTGACTTTTTTGTTTTGTCATTTTCTATTTAAAAAGAATTTTTACTGTTTTCAGTGATGATCCTCGTAAATTTTTATAGTAAGCAACTATATTACTAGTATCAAGGCCTTTATAGGCCAAGTCTGTTCTTCAGGGGTGTCTTCAGTGTATAGTAGATTCTTGGTCTGTTTCTGTCCAAAGATCCTATTATCCCAATTTATTAAGAGCAGGATGATGGAATCTGTCTGGCTCAGTCTCCAGTCGATTTGCATAGGACTGTGGTGAGGTTATTACCCTAGAGCTTCCCAGTATTTCTACAGATGTTAGAACATCTGACTACAGCAGATATAACATCCTAGCTGAAGTTGTAAAATTAGCAATAACTATAGCATCAAGGAAAATTTAGAAACTGACAGATTGTGGTAACTTTTGATTTTTGTGGTTTAGAACACAAAAGTGAAGTCTTTGGCTATAGAACAAAACCTGTCATCAATTAAGAGCTTGTATGCAAAGTGTTTCCCCTTGATGGTGTGGTTTTATCCTGTGGTGGGGAGATTCAGGGAGGATAGTGTGTAAAGCAAAGATAATGGGAAAGGAAGTAGAAGCAAGGCTGGAGGACAAAGAATGATCACTCAAGGTTTGAGAAACTAAGGAAAGAGTAGAAAAGAAAAAATAAAGGAGTATTTGAGGGACTGTGTGAACTGATTCTCTGAGCTTGGGAAACAGGATTAGGTTTCTGTGGCTGGAGTTATCCCCAGCCATTTATAAAAAAGAGAGAAAAAGAAAAAAGACAAAGAAAAGAGAAACAAGAAGGAAAGAAAGACAAAAGGAAAAGAGGAAGGAGAAACAGGAAAAGAAAAAGACAAAAATGGGAGTAAAGGGCTGGTTACTGAGTCCTGAGATTTTTCCCACACTGGCTTCTGGCTCCCTGCTGTGGTGGGAGAAGTCAGACACCTAGATTCCTCTGGGGAAGCTGGTTACCCAAGTCCTGGGCTTTTCTAGAATTTTCATTGTTTAACAGGACATTTTCACATTCACTTTTCTGCTTTGCAACTACTGCTTTCTCACAAAATGTGTCCTTGCATTGCATAGATTTAGACATAGGAATCAATTCCTTTAATACTTTTCTAGCTTTGAGAGTTTTGATTAAAAATATTGTGTGATCTTTTTTACTAATATCAACACTGTTCAGCTACAGGGTCTTAAAAATGAAATTGCTATATTAAAAATTCACAAGAATATGCAAAACTGAACAAATCCTCAAAGGACAGAAAAAAAAGGAAAGTGATAAGAATGATAGGATGTTTTGAAGCAAGGGAGAGTATTTTGAGGGGTCTAATGGCATTGTCTTTGCTTTGTTTTGTTTTGTTTTTGTCTTTTTGAGACAGAGTCTCACGTGCAGTTCAGGATGGACTTGAGCTTACTTTGTAACCCAGGCTGCTCTCAAACTCACAGTGATTCTCCTGCCAAGTGCTGGGATCACAGGCATGTGCCACGACACCAAGCTGGCATTGTCTTTCACTGCAGTGAGTGTTTTTAATTTAAACTTTCACTATATAGTTCAAACGTGCCTCATATATTTTCTGGGATGGCAGCAAAGCAGATATGCAGCATTCAAGTTTTTATGGAATATGAAGTGTGCTGGAAGTTAAGTGACAGTAAGCAAGTACATGAACCAGACACTTTCAGAAAATAGTTAGTTCCTTAAAGAAAATGGAAGAGTAGGACTGCTGAAGAATTGCCGGAAAATGAAAAGTTTCTTCTTTAGTCCTACTACCATGATGTCCACTGTCTCCACTCTTATTCAATATACTTCTGGAAGCATTAGTCAGAAAAATTAGATAACGGAAAAAAAGGAATAGGGTAGGAAAGGAAAATTTTCAATTATCATTATTTGCAGATGACATCATACCCTACATAGAAGATCCCCAAAATTCTACCAAATAACTCCTATATTCAGTATCATAGCTGGTTACAAAGTTAACATAAACAAAAAAAATAGCACTCCAGTAAACAAATAATAAATCCACTGAGAGAGAAGTTAGGGAAATCACACCTTTCACATTAACATCCAAAAAAGATAAAATACCTAGGAATCAATCCAATGAAGGAAGTAAAAGACATTTACATTTAAAACTATAGCACTCTGAAAAACGATACCAAAAAATCAAAAGAAACTCCTTGTCCTTGGGTAGGAAGACCTAATACAGGGAAAATGGTCATACTCCCAAAATTGTTATACAGATTGAATGCAACCCCATTTGAAATGCCAATAGGATACCTTACAGTATTAGAGAAAGCAATTCTCAAATTCATATGGAACCAGAAGAAACCCAAAATAACCTAACAAATCCTGGGGGAAAAAGGCAAGGCAAGGAACATCACAATCCCTGACTTTAAATTATACTGCAAAACTGCAGTGATAAAAACAGCATAGCACTGTTAAAAAATACACAGAAACAAGGGTAAATGGAACAGAGTAGAAGATCCAGAAACAACTTCAAACACCCTCAGTCTGTTTATCTTTGGTAAATGAGTCAAACATATTCACTAGAAAAAAGATAGCCTCTTCAATAAATGGTGCTGGAAAAACGGGCTTTCCATGGCCAAAGACTAAAACTAGATCCATATCTCTTACTATGTTCTAAACTAAAATCAAACTGGTTCAAACACCTAAATATTAAAACACAAGCATTCAATCTGCTAGAAGACAGAATAAGTAGAACTCTTAATGACATTAGTGTATGGGAAGATTTTATGGGCAAAACCCCAAATGCACAAGAAATATCACAGAGAATCAACAACTAGAATCTCAACTTACTAGAAAGCTTGTGCACAGCAAAAAAAAAAATCATTGACAGAGTGATGAGAAAATGCACAGAGTGAGAAAACAATTTTTTTGCCAGCTATTCCTCAGATGACTAATATCTAGAATATATAAAGAACTCAAAAGATTAAATTGCCCCCAAATTTAAAGACCCAGTCCAAAAATGAGCATCTGAAATGACACTTTTCAGAGAAAGATGTAGAAATGGCAAATAAATACACGAAAAAAAATGTTGATATCACTGGTCATTTGAGAGATGCAAATGACAGCAACACTGAGATTCCATCTCACTCCAGAAAGAACGGTTATTATCAAAAAAATCAACCAGTAACAAATGCTGGCAGGACCATGGGGAAAAAGGGTCATGCTGGGAGGGTAAACTGATGATACCACGGAAGAAATCAATATGGAGATTCCTTACAAGCTAAAACAAACCATTTGACCCAGCTATTTCCCTTCTTGATAATTTCCTGAAAGAATTAAAAGCATCATATCACAGTGCTATATGCATATCCATGTTTACAGCAGCATGGTTTGTAAAGCTAAATCTGTGAAATGGCCCAAATATCCATCAGGCAAAAACTGGATAAAGAAGATGTGGGGTTCTTATACAGTGAACTACTCTACCATAAAGAAGGATCAATTTGAGACATTTCTAGGTAATTGGATGAACCTTGAGACCATGTTGTTAAGTGAAATAAACCAGACACACATGTTCAAGTATCACATGGTTTGTCTGGTGTGAGAAAACACAAAAATAGGTAAGGAACAAAATGTGCAACAGGTATTGTGAAATAGGAAGAAAATATTCAAATGAGGAAAAGGAAGTTGGGAGGAGAGAAGTGGAAGAAAGGAAAAAGGGAAAAAAAGAGAAGTAAAGAATGAAAACAAAGTCTTCGTAAGTAAGGAGGGAAAATGAGGTTGAAGGGAAAGCAAAGAAAGTGAAAAAACAGTAAAATAAAAATATATTGTGTACAGGTGCAAATTCCCTATGATGAATGCAATCATTTTGTATACCTGAAATGTACCAATAAAAATTAACTGCAAAAAAACTGTGTACACTTTTTGTGTAAAAAATTTAGTTTGTCAAAGAAAATATTGATTCATTAAGCCTCACTTTCAAATGTTGGGATAGTTCAAAATTTCTTCTTATTTACCCAATTATTTGAGTTTTAGAATTTAAAAGCAATCTGTTTAAGGAGAGGTCAAAACTATCTGAAGGATACTTGCTAGTTAGGAAAGACTCTTTGGGTCTTAAAAGACATTTCTAACTGGAATCTTTAGGTGATATTACAATGTGAAAACATCTATAAAAAGACTCTATACTGAGCTCATAAAAACTAGTCTACTACTGAATGTTAATCACAGACTTAAAGCATAAACTATTCATGTTATTCTTTTATTAATTTTGTCATAAGATAAAACAATAAGAGAATTCTCATGAAAGCTATGTCTAAGAAAGCATAGGAAAAAAGTTGCATGACATTAGTCTGGGCAATGATTTCATAGAGTCAACTGCAAACCACAGGTCAAAAAAGCAAAAACAGGCATACGTGTATGTACATGAAACAACTACATAGCAAAAGAAATGAGTACAGAGACAGTCCACAGACAGAGAGAAAATATTTGTACATCAATAAAGTGATAATGCCAAAGACTCATAAGAAATTCCAACAACTCAGAAAAAAAAAGCTAGATACCCCAATTTATGGAAAGCCTTTCCCGGACCTCATTGCTGTTCAGGAAGTTTATATTTGTAATCCTGTGGAAAAGTTATTGGAATCCTAGCTAGTTAACTCCAATCAACTACCAGGGTAACGGATAGTGAGAATGAAGACACTAAGGCATATTTGTAGTTTTGGGGAGCCAAGGGAGTCCTAAGTCAACTAGGGTGATGGCTAACAAGAACAAAGGCCTTGATCCAGGGTTGAACCCAGGATTTATTCATTCTTGAAGAGAGGAGTGACTTGGGGATCAGTGAGTGCGAAGTAAGTGAGGGCTGTGAGCTGGGTTAGGTAGGAGGCCTGAAATCACCTCTGCACTATGCAGAGAGAAGGATGTGCAGAAAGAGTAATAAATATAACACAGCGCAAGGTAGTGTCTAATGCTTTCAGGTAGGTGCTTCTGCTCTGATGTGTAATTTTTTATGCTTTGGGAAGTCATAGCCTCTTATGTCGAGGCTCAATCCCTGCCAGCAGTTTGGAGCATGGCTCTCCTCCCCCCCCCCAGCTCACACCTGTTCTTCAGGAGCTACAGGGTGGGGCAACACTGGCCTGTTGCCTTACTTCAAAGACTACTCATCAGCACCTGGCTAGACTGATTTGCATTGCTTAAAGCCAATTGAGGAGATAAGAAATAGCCTAGCCAGCTCTGAACATATCAATACATGGAAACAGGGCCAGGTCTACCAAAATGGAGACAACTGCTCTTCTTTCAAGAAGAGTCATTCAGGTGGCTCTCCACACCAATTTAAAAATAATAATCCTCAGTGCCCTGGCCAGTCTCTAACCTAGTTGTCTCTGGAAGTTCAGTTAGTGGTTAAGTTGCTGGACAGAGAAAGAAAAACAAAAAAAGAAGAAGAAAGAAAAAAGAAAAGAAGAAAAAAGTAAAAGAGAGAGAGAGAGAGAGAGAGAGAGAGAGAGAGAGAGAGAGAGAGAGAGAGAGAGAAAAGAAAAGCACAGAAAAGAAAACCAAAAGAAAGAAAGGAAAAGAAAAGAAAAGAGAAAACAAAAGAAACACTGGCACCCCATCAGGGAGGGAACAATCACTCACCCCTGTGTGTGCCAACAAAATTTGTTGTCTGCCTACAGTGTCCTTTGTGTGCAGGGACTCAAAGGAGGTGAGGGGCCTTACATTCTAGATCTATGCTGTGTGGATGGAGTTTGCTGCACCTTTGTTGACTCTGTTTTTAGGGGAAACTTCTTGGGAATGGTAGCTTCTGCTTCAATCCTGCCAACAGGAAACCCACAGGCAGCCTTGTGCACAGGTTTATCACTTTATAAATGTCCTATACCTATGTTTTATTTCATCTACAAGTCTCTTATTTGAGATTAATTTTGGTAGCAGGATGTATGTCCCACCTTTCTTCCAAATATCAATGTTTTAGCTGATTTCCTCTAAGAAACTCTAAATTGAACACCCCTTTATTCAGCCTTGCTGAATCCCCCCCCATTTAAAAATAAGCAAAGGAACCAAATAGATATTTATCAATAAAAGAGATAACAATGGCCAACAATTATGTACACAAATGTTCAACTTCTCTAAAATCAAGTTAACTCTGCAATATGCTGTCACCTCACACCCGTTAGAATGGTGATTATCAAAAAGGCAGACGAGGACTGAGGATGTCACTCAGGGCTGGAGCACTTTCCTAGCATGCACAAGACCATGAGCTCAATGCTCAGCCCCACAATAAACAAACAAACCAAAAACACAAATGATTACTGTTGGTGACAACTTGAAAAGTAAACTAAATACAGTGCTGGGGAGAATTTAAATTGATGTGGCCACTTTGATTTTTCTTTTTTCTGTTTTGCTTTGTTTTTGAGAAGGGTCTTACAATGTAGTTCAGGCTGACTTTGTGTGCACTATGTAGCCCAGTCTTTGCTTGAGCAAGTGGTGATTCTTATACCTCAACTTCCCAAGTGTTGAGATTACAGATGTGTATCACCATGTCCAGCTAGTATGACACATTTGGAAAAAAGTATAGAGGTTTCCTAAAAAACTTAAAACCACGTACTCCACCAATCCCACTTCTAGGTCACAGCCAAGGAAATTGAAATTGGTACATGGTGTCGGGTGTGGTGGCATACACCTGTAATCCCAGCACCTGAGAGGCTGAGGCACGATTATGGTGAGTTCAGGGCCAGTCTTGGCTACAAAGTGATTTCAGGGAAGTCTGAACTACATACCGAAACATTGTCTCAAAATAGACAAAACAAAAAGAAATTGATATGTGGAAGGCATATGTGTCCTCCTAGGGACATCAAAGTGTTGTAGGCAACTGAGTTAATTAGAAATATTACAGGTAGTCAGACAGGGCTAGGCTCTTGAAGGAGCCGGTGCAGAAGACCAGATAACTTGGAACCTTGGAGGAGACAGACACCCGTGCTGCGGGCCAGATCTCAATATAAAAGGCAAAACAAATGCAACTGCACCCTAAGTATAAAAATCAGGGATTGGTATTCTAAATAGGTATCAATCACAATGAGGGAGCGAGAAGAAGCCATTAAGCCAACCCCTTACCAACAAAGACCCTATTCTGTATTCATTCTCACTTGCTATGTGACTCCCCATTTGATCTGATTTAATCAATTTTACATGAACAATTACAATCATAATCTTATTGGTCGACCATAGTTCTGTCCCACCTCATGCCCACCTGTCTTGAGAGTTCCCATTTTTCCCAACCTTAGACCCACCTCAGCCCGTGGTTTTGCTCTCCAAAAATTCTTAGAAAAATCAGGGTCTTTGGCAACCCACTTGGGACCCATTCTGCTGTCTCTAACAGAAGCTTTCTTTCTCTCAATAAATATATTCTGCTCTTAACCTCTGCTGTTCCTAAAATTCATTCTTCAATTTTAGAGAACATGAACTTGTACTGGGCATCTAGTAGGTTCAGAGTTTCTTTCCCCTATATCAAAAGCATTATTTGCAATAGTCATTATATGAAAGAAACCTAAGAATCCATCAGTTTGTTTCAATGGATAAAGCAAATGAGGTACAAAGACACCATGATGATTTTATAGCCTCAAAAAATGCATGCATGTCGAATGAATGAATGTTATTATTCATGACCAGATGAGTGAAACTGAATGACATTATACTAAGAAAACTAAGGCAGGCACAGAAATGCAAATACCATGTGATCTCACTTAGAGATGATTCTTTTTGAAAAATTCATCTTATAGAAACATAGAGTAGAAAGATGATTAGCAGAAGACAGGTACAGAGGTGAGGAAAGGGTAGATGTTGATCAAAAGGTAACTACTGCATTAGTAACTTTTCTATTGCTGAGACAAAATACCAAACATACACAAGGTAAATGAGAAAAAGTTTCATCTCTCTCATGGTTTCAAACATTTTACGCCACTGCCTCCAAGGAAGAAATATCAGGGAAGAGGGTATGGTGGAGGAAAGTTGTCCACCCCACAGAACCAGGAAGCAGAGACAAGAGCCAGAGAGGTGGAGTTCACAAACTGAGCACAGTCCCCAAAGTCGTGCCTGTGCCCATGACTACACTGATTCACCCAGAAGTCTACTCAGCTAATCTGCTAGGCATCTCTCAAGCCAAGCAAGCTGAGGAGTAAAATTAATCATTGTAAGTACAAAATTACAATTAGGCTGGAGAAATAGTTTAAGTAATCTAATGCATTACATGATTACAGGCAGTAATCAGGTATTTTTATTTTTTTATTTTTTATAAGTAATCAGGTATTTTTAAATTGCTGAGTTGATTTTTATTACTCACAACACCAAAAAAGTTGAAGTGATATGTTAATTAGCTTGAGTGAATATTGTCACAATATGTGCACAGATCAAAACATCACACTTTGCCCCATGAATATACAAAATTTATGTCAAAAACAAACTTTAAAATAAATAGATAAATACAAAGTCCACCTGATTCTTCGCATGGGATGCTGGACCAGTGTTGAAATCTTTTGTAAAGGAAATTATACCATAGTTTAGATAGAATTATTTTAACATTACTGAGGCTCAGTACTCCCTCTTATAAAAATATTATACATTATTTTCATGTTTTAGTCCTGAGGGGTTTGTAAATATTATGTCAAAAGATAAAACATGTTAGTAAAAATTGGAGACTTTGACACAGCAGTCAATCGGTCTTGAGGCCCAAGAATCATCACTCGGTTCTATTTAATTTGAAGTTTAAACAGTAATAATAATTTCATTTGTTTGGTTTAGTTTTTGAAACAATAATATAAAGAAAAATTAAACAGTTATAAAGATTTACCTGTTAATTGAAAACCCACAAAATACTTGCATCTTCACTTGAATCAAAAGCTTTTTGAACAAATTTTGCTCCAAAGTATTTGATAAATTATTATAATATTTTCTACCATGCTGAATTCCTGGAAAAATGGTAAAAAATAAATGAAATTGAAAAACTCTTAGTCAAATTTACCAAAAGAGAGAAAAGACCCAAGTTAACAAAATAAAAAAGGACAAACCCAAAAATAACAGTAGACAACACTGCAATCCAATGATAAATGGAAACTGTTTTGAAAACTTATAATCCAATAAACTGGAGAATCTAGGAGGAATGGATAAATTCCTAGACACGTATCACCCAAAAAATGGAACAAAAAGATATTTTAAAAATTACTCAATAGGTCAATAACAAACAGTGAGATTAAAATAGTAGCAAAAACTCTGCAAACTAAAAATATCCCTTCACCCAGTGGATTAACCATTTAATTTTACCAGAATTTACAGTAGAATAGCACTGTTCCTCAAATGTTTCTATGAAACAGAAAAGCAAAGTATGCTTCCAGACTCATTTTGTAAAGTCAACATTACCCTGATATCCATTGCCAATATCAGATAAACACTCAAGATTAGATTTACACACCAATATTTAAAATAGATGTAAAATCTTCAATAAAATTCTTGCAAATAGAATTTTAAAAATCATACACCATGATCACACTAGTTTATGTAAGAATGCCTTAACATATATAAATGAATAATTATACTACATGCTCTCAATAGAACCAAAGGTAAAAACCACCTGATCATCTCAACCGATTCAGAGAAAAGCCTTCAACAAAAATTCAACATCTCTTAATGTTAAACCACTTTGAAGAAAATAAGTATAGAAAACTCTTTTCTCAAGTTGATAAAAGTCATATATGACAAATTCACAGACAACATCATACTGTGTAGTGAAAAACTAAAAGAAACCCTCTAAAACTAAGAGTGATAACAGTCAAAATTTTAGCCCAGGCAATTAGGCAAGACAAATAAAAGGGAAACAAGATTACTTCATAATAAAAGAAAAAGTTTGTACTCTAGGAAACTAAGGTGCTTTCCATTAGTATACTATACTATACGCTTCCTTACCCATTTCTCACTACCCTGGCAATTCATTACAGAAAACAGTGAAGGAGCCAGGTGTGGTGGTACACTCCTTTAATCCCAGCACTCAGGAGGCTGAGGCAGGAGGATCATTGTAAGTTTGAGACCAGCCTGGGCTACAAAGTGAGTTCAAGCCCAGCCTGAACTGCATAGTGAGGCCCTGTCTCAAAAAATAGGGCTGGGGATTTAGTTCAGTGGTCTAAATGCCTGCCTGGCAAGTGTGAGGTTGTGAATTCGATCCCCACTACCAAAAAAAAAAAGGTGAAGATGTATTTTCACGGGTCACAGGTGAAAGGTATTTGAATATTTAAATATGTTATCCTACTACAGGACCAAGCTGATCTTGAAGTAAAGATTGTTCTGGGCTCCATTTTTTGCTTATAATCTATTGAGAAAAGATGGCTTTTCTGCTTGTGAGCTGTACAGTATTCATCTAGCATTAATATATAATAAGAAAATTACATCAATTTCCTTTAGATGACTCCTACTAGATATTGAGTGTTCATTAAATTTTAGTCACCAACTCCTTTCTTAGTCTCCATCACTAGCACTTAAGTGGTTTCTTCACGGTCATATAGGTGATTATCCACA
>RJWM01039343.1:0-16174 GCA_004363535.1 Dasyprocta punctata
GGTGAATGTGCCATTCTGTCCTGAAAACCTGACACTTCAGTAAACTGTATTGAAACTCACACCATGAACAACTGACCCAGCAGGCACTTTAAGGGGTGTAGTAAAACAGTACTATTTTCATTAACTGTGAAGAAGGCATTTCTTTCAGTTTGGGATACCCTGAGTGATTTATTTATTTATTTATTTGCAGCACCAGGGATTGAACTCACAACCTCGCGCCTGCCAGACAGGCGCTTAAGCCACTGAGCCAAACTCCTAGCCCTTCAGTCATTTATTTATTCATTGCAGTTTTCTTTCTTTGGTTCAGGCTGGCTATAAAGATGAAAAGCAGTTAGGGATGTAGTTCAGTGGTGGAATGCATGCTTAGCATGCACAAGATCCTGGGTTCCATCCCCAGCATAAAGAAAAAGAATGAAGATTCCCCAGCCCTGTCCCCTTCTCCCCTTGCCCAATTCTAGACAACGCTAAGCAGATGACAAAGGTAGACATAACAGAGTCCTAGATTCCACTTCTGGGCTTGTGGCTACGTAACCTTGGACAAGCCACTTTGTGTCATTAGGCCTCAGCTTTCTCATGTTCAGTAACAAAGGGATAGATTAGGGTTTCTCAACTTTGGAACAGTTGGCATTTGGGGGTTGGGCAACTGTTTGTCGTGGGGGCTGACCTGTACATTGTAGAATGTTTAGCAGCATCTGTGGTCTCTGTCTACTGGGTGCCAAGACCCTCCTCTCAGTTGTGGCAACCCAAAATGTCACCAGAAATTGCCACAAGTCCCCTGAGGACTCCAGTGTTCCCAGGTTGAGAACCACTGTTTTAGGTGTTCTTTCCTCCCCATATCCTCTGCTTTCCCCCATTTCCCCCTCCTCTTCCACCTCCTCCTCTGTCTTTTCCTCCTCTTCTTCTTCCTCGTCCTCTGCTTCCTCTTTCTCCTTCTTTTTGTAGTGCTTGGGCTGGAACCCAGGCAAGTGCTCTATCATCAAGCTCACTTCAGCCCCTAGATGATCTTTACGTGTTCTTCTGGCTCCAGTATTCTAGAGTTGACGTTCGTATGATTTGTTCAATGTTGAGTCCTTGGTTAAAAATCTGATTCCTTTTCATAATGTCGTATATATTGGAAAATGCAGTGTGAAGGACTTTTTATATCAGGGAGTTTCAGAACCAGCTTCTGTCCAAATCAGAGGGGGCTGTTTGTATGCCATGTGTACCAAGGGCACCAGCCTGGCAGAAAGGACAAGTGTTGGAAAAAGAGAAAAAAAATAAAGCCCTGGGTGACTGTGTGCTGAAACCCATCAGGCACCTTTGCCCAGCAGTCCTGAGTGCGTCCCGTGCGTCCGAGGTCTCAGCTTGGGATAGACCTGCATCTGAGAGGCAGTTTCCTTTTCTGCAAGAGTGAGAATAACAGTCTGTGCTCAGAGGTGTTCTAATGATGAAATGTCACATACTGCATTACTGTCAAATGTGGCAAGGCGGGCTGGAGGCAGTGTCCTCACAGCTGGGAGACAAACACTAACTGCCTATGGAGTAACCACCTGATACTCCTTCAGATGGTAGTGATGGCACATTGAAGCCTCAGAACAGGATGTGTATCTAAAGGTGTGGCTTTGGTGCTTATGAGAGCCCCTGGGACTGCCTCACTTTATTTCTCAGAGCCCTTGCCAGATGTATAACATGGGTCCAGTTGTCCTTGCTGGCCTTGTTTCCCTGGCTTTTTGAGGGGGCCATATGGCAAGTAGAAGGTCTGCATGCTGGGAAGCTCCTGGGAGACATGAAGCCATGATGGCAGTGGCATTGCATGGTGTGCGACGTTTTTACCAGGCGTGGGAGAGAGGGGGTGTTAAAAGGGTCAAAATATCTCCTTGACTCCCAGGACCAGAACCATGATATGCTCTTCCCCCGTGTCCCTGTCTGAAAAGTAGCAGCCCCTCTCCCGCCTTGGCCTCCTCCTTCCTCTGAAAACTGTGTGTTGGCTGTGGGAAGCGGCTCCTGTTATTCATCGTGAGTTCACAGTGCAGTGTTTCAATTTGCAGGCATAAGATGGGGCTGAATGGAGGAATAGCACTCTGGGATGAGGGTACAAGTGGGCTATGGTGTCCTCTTTGGGCATCCTTTCTTTCTCTTGATCACTCACACAAAAGGAGTAAGCTGCCACGTGGGGAGCGGCTCTAGGGTGTGGCAAGGACCTGAGGTTCTGTAGCCTCAAGGGACTGAAACCTGCCAGTGGCGTGAATATGTTAAATTCAGATCTCAGCCCTAGGTGAGCCTTGAGATGGCTGCAGTCCTTGAGAGTCCTTGAGCCAAGGCCCAAGCTTAGCCACTCTTAGATTCCTGCCACTGGAACAGTGAGATCAGACGTGTTTGTTTCCTGCTGCTGTGTTTGAGGGCAATTTGTTACACAGCAATAGATAGCTAATGCATGTACATATAGAGAAGAGTCATATTGTTTGGAGATTTACACTGATATATTTAGAGATGAACTGTCATGATAGCAAAAATATTTTTTCTTAATTCTTTTTAAAAACATTTCTTGAGCATTCTAATATGTAGCTGAATAGAAGACAGATGAATTGTGCATTAATTTCATAACTGCTCTACATTTGATCTGTTGTAATATCACATCATGTAACCTCTGGAAAATTCTTCTGTCCACTAATGAGAGAAAGGGCTTAGAAAAAGGCACATAACAGCTTAAGTTTATTATAGAAAATATTTCTGATAATATGAATCTTCTTAAAGTGTCCAAGCACCCTAAGGAATCCCTAGACCATACTTTGAAAATCATTGTTCTGGATCAGTAATTTACTTTTTATGGTTCAGTTAAATGAATAAAGAGAAAGAGATGAGGCAAATATAGTCAAATAGAAACAATTGCTGAATCTGGTGTCATTTATTGGATTTTTCTGCACAATGTTCTGTGTATTTGAAAAATATTCATAATAAAATGTTAAAGAAGTATAGGCTCTTAGATGAGGGATTCTGATTGAGTAGATCTGGGGTGAGGCTCAGGGGAGTATTTTAAACTTGTGCTGCAGATGCCCCTAAGCACATGGGCCTGAGACCCCCCTCCCTGCTACCGCAGGGGTCCTTACCTTCCCACTCCACCCCTCCCCTACCAAACCAGAGGGATTGTAGTAGCAATGTGTCTCTTCTCCCACGACTGATGGTGGTGGGCTGTGGGAACAGCCTCTCTCTCACCTCTGGTGGACCCTCCTCAGCAAACTGATGTTTTGGCTGTGGGAAGCTCTTGCTATCAGTCTTTGCTTAACCACATTGTCACCAGGTGCAGCTGGACAGAAACTTTTTTCTATGAGCAGGTGTGTTTTTTTTTTTAAATTTTCAAACAGTGATTATTTTTTAATGGATTATTTTTTGTTGAAATAGTAATTCAAGTACACAGTGAAAATTTCAAGGTTATACAAAGAACTGTTTGTTTTCATTCCTGGCTCCTGACCTCTCTATTTCCTAAGACAACCATCAGTAACTTTCTTATACATTGTTTCAGAAAACGTCTGTGCAACTCTGTGTATATAATATATGTATTACTTACCTTTTCTTTCTCCTCCACCTTTTTTCCCTTTTTGGGGTATAATTTGTGCTGAGTAAAATGTACCTGTCTTACTTCAGCTGATTTTGACAGATTAAGACAGAATGGGTCCAGTAGCTCAGAGGGTCCTATCTTGCCCCACTTTAATCAGACTCTCTGGCCAGAGGCAGTCATTGCCCTGCCTCCTATAAGCTCAGGTTTTGGCCATACTTGAACTTCATAGAGAAGGAATTATATAATATGTACACTTTTTTTCTAGGTTTATTTATTTTTATTTTGAATTTTTTAGTTTTAAGAGAATAAAGCCAAACAAAACCAAACAGAATAAAGTCAATCAAAAGAAAACAGTGAATACGATACAGGACTTTGAAACAAGACAATAGGACACTTTTATATTTGGCTCCTTTCATTCCACGTGATTCTGAGATTCATCCATGTTTTGTGAAGTAGTAATTCATTCCACTTTCTTGTAAATAGCACTTTTAGAGAGAAAGTGGGAGCACGTGATGCATCCTCTTCTCTTACTGCCGTTGCACCAGCAGCACACTGTGTGTGTGCTCCGTGGTGTACAGTATGGTACTTTATTTGACCAGTCCTTGATTGATGGATGTGTGCAACAGTCAGTGTTTTATAATCGGTAACAGTGGTGTCATATGAATGTAGAAACTTGGAAAGAGCAAGAGATCCTCTGGGGTGAACAGAATTTAGATGTTGGAAGTAAGTTTCAAAACGAAAGCGGCTCTTATATTTTACACCTGAGGCAGAGATGGCCAAAGAAATCTAGTGACTTGCTTAAGGTCATGTGAGTGATCTGGACAGAGCTGTGGAAAAACCAAGGAGTCTTGATGCATAGAACTTTTTTTTATTCCACTCTGCACTCTGGGGGCATGAACCATGCTTGCCCTGTTTCATCCTCTATGTACATTTTGGTGATCGTTAAATATTGGTTTAATGGGAAAATAAGTGATACATTAATGTCTAAGAAAAGGCCATCAACATTATGGGGACTGTAAAGGCATTTCCACAAGATACAAGTCTCAATATTTACTCATTCAGTCATTTATTTATTCATTTGTTTCTTCTTCATTTAGCAGATATTCCTTGGATCCCTGCTATGTGTCTAGATCAGAATTTCTCAACCTTGATCTGTGGATATTTGGGGTTGATTGATTCTTTGGTCGGGACTGTCCTGTGTACTGTAGGGTGTTTAATAACACCCCTGGCTGTCACCCATACAATAACTCCTCCAATTGTGACAACCAGAAATGTCTCTGGTCATTGTCAAATGTCCTCTGGACACAAACTGCCCCCACTTGTGACAATGATAAGCCTAAGTGGTGGGATAGGAGGTGGAATCAAATGGACAAGGCTCATGCCCTTGAAGAACTGTCATTGGAGTTAAAGACAAAGAGATTAACTTTTTTCTAGGTTATACTATTGAGTGAAAGATGAGGAGTCAGAGGATGGGCAGCCGTTCTTGGGAGTAAGGTGCCTGACTCCTGGGTGAATTGAACCTAAGTTTGTTTTTTTTTTTTTTTTTTTTGGAGACAAGGTCTTGCTATACAGCCCAGGCCGGGCTTCAACTCAAAATCCTCCTGCCTCAGCTTCCTGAGTGCTGGGATTACTAGTGGTGCATGACCACTGCACTCAATTAACCTCAGTTTGAGACTAGATCCTTTCCCAGAAGAGGTGACTTTAACTCCTCTTGAAGCTACAAAAGAGGGGAGTCCTGGGTGGCTGGGGTCAGGCCCTTGGACTCATGACTGAAGCAGCTCGGCCACCATCGCAAGGGTGGAGAAGAGAAGGATGCATGGTGGGTTTCTCCGTCTGAGGGCGGTGTTTTATCTGTCTCCTCAGATGTGGAGATCTGCAACTCAGATTCTGGGTTCGGGTGGGTGCTTCACTGACTGAGTGCAGCCCCCAGAGGCCCAGTTTGCCTGTTCCCTGGGGCAGTTTGCCGGTAGTCTACAGCCTGTTGCATGTGGCCTGGCTGTGGGTGCCTGCTGACTCACCCCTCACAGTGGCTACTGCTGCCTGTGTTAGTGCTTGCTTCTTGGTTCCCAGTTTCTCCCCTTTTGGGTTCATTTGGTCAAATGTGACACTTATTTTTCCTTGTCCAATATAATCCTTGGAGGCACTGGTTGGACTAACAGGGCTTTGTGGTCAGGATACAGGAAGCCCGGCCACAATGAGTTATTTTTCCTCTTAGCTTAGTCATGGCTTTCACCAGCACCCCTTCCCCCCAAACATGCAAGATGACTGAAACGTCAGCTATCACTCAGCCACAGGGGCCTTGTTTGCTTCCACAGCCAGTTTATAGACGCAGGAAGAGCCCCCGAAAGCTGTGTCCCATGCTTCTAGGCACGTATCCTTTGCAAACTTGCTACTCATGGTGTCTATTTCAGTGTTATTATCTATGAGGGAGTGTACCACAGGTAAGCAGAAAATAAACTCTTTCCGTGGAGAAAAAACTCATAAAAAATAGCCACTAGAAGGCCAGTCTGCATGGTCCAAGGAGACAGAGAGACACGGGACAGTATTTCTCTCTAGCATGATCTTTGACAGCATTCATGGGTTAAATTTTGTGCTCTTCCAAATTCACACGTTGAAATTGTAACCCTTAGTACTTTCAAAAATGACCTCAGTTGCAGTTAAGGTTTTTCTAGAAGTAATCAAGAGAAGGTCTTTAGAGTGGGTTCTAATCCAATATCACCAGTGTCCTTGTAAGAAGAGGGAATTTGGACATAGACGCACATAAAGGGGTGACACAGAGACAAGATGGTATCTGAAAGCCAAGGAGAGAGGACAGATCTTTCCATCACAGCCCTCAGAAGCAAACAACCCTGCGTCACCTTAATCTCCAACTTCTAGCCTCAAGAGCTGTGAGACACTAAGTTTCTGTCATCTGAGCCACCCAGTCTGTGGTACTTCATTACCACAGCTTTAGAAAACAAACATAGCAGTGTTTTTTTTTTTTTTTTTTTCTTGTGGGTGTGTGAGCCTTCATTCACTTGAGAGGTTAGAAGGTGAACCACTCATTTTTGACAAGTTTGGGGGCACTTGGCTCCCACTGCCCTCTCAATAGAAACAGGAAGCTCTGGGCTCCTGAGGTAACTGAGGCCTGCTAGGCCAGGGTGGAGAAAGGCCCTTGTGCTTGGGCTCAACCCAGCGTCCCACTACTGTCTGTAAGACTGTCTGTCTGCTTTGGTTTGCTCATCTGTAACAGGGGCCTAAGGATGACAATACTGACCTCATAGAGTGTCAGGAGCCCAGTAAAATATACGCAGAGTGCTTAGAACAGTGCCTGGCACACTGTGGGCCCTGTACTAAGTATTTGTTTTTATTATTATTATTGGAAGGAGTCTCTGGGGACATTCGAAATTGTTGGCTCCCGGCACTGGCAACACAGAACACATGCCACTGTGGGTGAGGGTGTGAGAACACTGAGTTGATTGTGTCACCCAAGGCCACATGAGGTTGACCTCCTCTCCTTTCCAGCAGGCAGGCTGGATTTCTATATAGTTATGTGGGCCTGGGGCTGTAGGAAGCCTGCTTTGCCCACACCAGCTCACCAGACTGGTGGTGGAAGGGACTCAGGGGGTGCTGGGGGCAGGGAGGTGGGCCAGGGCGGAAGGAGGAGGAGGAAAAAGGAAGTGAGGAAAAAGGAAGTGACCATCTCTGCATTCTGTCTGCAGCCTCTACACAAAGTTTGGGAACCAGTCAAGCTTAAATCGCTTGGACTTTGTGCATGTTTCATTCCCAACCTCCCTCTGATTGAGACTGTCTTTGGTCCTGTGGCCTTTAGCCCCTTGCTGGATGGCCACCAGAGAGTTCTGGTCACAGTCAACACCTCAGTCTTCTCTCCATGGAACCAAGCTCTGGGTTTGAAGAGTTAGCTGGAAGAGGTGGATGAGTCACAGCCCCCTCAGCACCCTAAGGATGCCTGACTTTTAAAAGTGACAGTCAGTGTTCTCAAATGAGTTTGACCTTGCTGGGTTTTCAGGTGAGGCAGAAAAGCTTCTCCCAGATGGTGATATCTTACGTGGTGCCCTCATGGCCACTTGTAGTCCTCTATGTCACTGAGTTACTCAGGCTGACCTGTGTAGAGAGTACTCCATCCATCCTCGTAACTGTATACTCTGTGGTTTTCTCTGCATATAATGCATTTTTTTCTCTAACTGCTTTTCATATCCCCCCACTTTTTCTTTTTCTTTACTAGCTTTATCAACTTTATTTTTATATACCTGGTGTTTTCTTTTTTGGTGTGTGTGTGTGTGTGTGTGTGTGTGTTTGTGTGTGTGTGCGTGCATGCACTGGGGGTTCCTTAAGCTTCTTTAACCTGTGAGATTATAATTTAAATCTTTCTGTAGAAAAGACTCCCTATGGTGAATTTTATGGTTAAAAATTTATTTCAAAGCAACTTCTTAAGAGAGTTTATAGTAAAAAAAAATTTTTTTTGTAGTTTTGGGTATCAAATCCAGGGCTTTGCGCATGCTCAACAAATGATCTGCCCCTGAGCTACATCCCTGACCCCTTGAAGGGATTTTTAAAGCAACTTCTCTCTGGAGCTCTCCACTTGCATGAGACTGGCAGAGGAGGGTTTGTCCTGTGGGCTGCTTAAGGAACTGCCAGATCGTGACCCTTTTCGCCTCTATTACAGATTCAGACTTCACTCCCTGGGCCCTAGCGACTCTGTGTCAAATGTCTGAGGTCAGCTGCCAGCCAAGATGCTTGCCTGCTGCACTTCGGAGGATGTCAGTCTTTGTCAGCCCCATGTTGTTCAGGGGTGAAAACTAAGAGAAAAATCAAGATGAATTAAAAATTAAAAAAAATGAGTAAGAAAAGGCAAGTTATGCCCTTCAGCCTTGTGTTGTTACAAATTATAAAACCGGTGGATAATGGAACAGGTTTCAAAGTCACATTTTACATGTTCCATGACATGACTGTGGTTGGGTTTCCATAGTCATTTAGTGCTCTCTATGTGCACAGATAACATATTGATTGTTCTTGTGTGGATTCTTGAGCACGTCTGTACAGAGATGTCCAAAGCATTTAACTGACTGCATGTTAGAGTTTTATATCTAATGCTTGATATCGTATCAGTAACACCCTTGGTAGACTAGGGATAATACATGCAGCTGGCTAAGCTTTGTAGGTTGAGTGGATATTATTTTGACATAATGAGGTTCAGCAAATCCTTCCTTAAAGCTGTACAGTAAAGAGAGATAGTAAAACAGACCTCAGTTCTTAAGGAGCTCACAGCCAAATAAGAGAATAAGCAAGTTTGTACATAGTTACTACAGTAAGATGCAGCCTATGAGTAAGATTGACATGATAAATATTAGTCACTAAAGCACAATGGTAAGGATGCAGAGAAATAGAGTGAGAAGTAGGAAGGGAATAAGAGGTAATACTAGGCTGCTGCTTCTCCAAGTGTGGTCCACCAAGCAGCAGGTGGTGGGTGGTGGGCCCTGTAGCTCTGCGTTGTCTCTGCTTTCCTGGCAGTGCCGATACACTATCAGACTTGAGATCACAGCCTAATCTATGATCAGCCATCGGTGTCCTTCTGGGAAGCTTGTGAGAAGCCATTGTGGTACTTAGATTGTCCCTCAGGTGTCAGAATCCTCAGCACAGCTCAGATGCTTCTACTAGGGGGACTGATGATCCATTGCTAGCAATGAAATATGTTGGGAATTTTTTCAGAATTCTTATATGGAGGGGAATTTTTGCTTTGCTCATTAGTACAACTTATTTTGTTATTTTATAGATTATGCTTTTGACATTGCATATAATAACTTATTGCCCTTGGTCATGAGAAATCACTCTCATGGCTTTTGCTTAGGCATAGGTATAACTGGTTGAAGGAACGTTCAGTGCCACATTATACTGTTTTCTCTGGATTGTCTTAGAAGGGGACCCGAGGCATAGTTTCCATTGTGAGGAGTTTGAAAGGAGGTGCAGGGACTCCTGGGAGCAGAGTAGAAAGGGGAAAGCAGGCAAGGAGGGCTGGCTGTCAGTGCAACTCCTGTGTGGTGGGTGAGTGGAGCTTAGCTCCACACTGTGCAAGCTGTAGGAAATGGTGCTTCCCACGTCATGGACTCCCAAGCTCATCTCTGGGTTTGGGAATTTCCCAGCAAGGCTCACAGGGCTATGATTTATTACAGTGGAGGATATAGAGCAAAATCAGTAAAGGGCAAAGGCACACGAGGCAAAGTCCACAGGAAACCAGGTGCATGCGTCCAAGAGTCCTCTCCTCGGGGTCACATAGGACACCCTTTATTCCTCCCAGGATGAGTTGAAATGTGACTATCAGGGAAGCTAGTTAGAGACTGAGCACCCAGGGTTTTTATTGGCCACATAAGCACTGTCTGCCTAGCATATAACCAAATCTTAGACTCCTAGAAGGAAAGCAAGCATCCCACACAAGTCACATTATTTGAACAGTTTAGGCACAGTGTGCTATTCTTATTGGCTCTGAGCATGGCAGGGACCCTCCCTAAACCTAAGTTGCTGGATCCTAGCCAGGATCTGACCATGTGAGCCATCTTTTTCTAAGGAGAGCAGCTTCCGGTCTGCTACATGAAGTCTGCATAGATACAAAGCACAGACCTGGCAATGATCCTATTCAAGGGCAAGGGTAGGGCATAATCTTACACCACTTCTTACAGCCATTGGTTAATACCTGGACCCAATGGCACATGTCAGGTGTATCACGTGAGCTGAGCCACCTTCTGTGGGTTCCCAAACAATGATGTCAGGCACAGAAGCACTGTTGAAAAGCAGCAGAGTGATATGAGTGGGGCACCGGCCGCATCATATGTGGTCCTTTTTCTAGAAATTGGGTAGGGGCAGCAAAGCCATGTGTGCAGGGTGGTTCACATGCATGTGGTCATGAGATTAAGGTTAAGCCTCTGACTTCCTTGGAATGCGGCAGGAGTGACTGGTTTGGGGCATTGCTGGGCCTGGAGGTACAGTGAGAGCCATAGGTACAAACCTCTTTTTGGTGTATGCCCATTGTGGGGAGATGGGAAAGTTGTGTGTGTGTGTGTGTGTACACAGAACCCAAGGCCTTCGCACTGAGTACATCCCCAGTCCTTCTTAAAATTTTAAAATTTTATTTTGAAGAGCTGGGGATATAGCTTAGAGGTAGAGTGTTTGCCTAGCATGCACAAGGCCCTGAGTTCAATCTCCAGTACCACAAAAAACAAACAAACAACACCTAAATTTTATTTTGAGACAGGGTCTCTTAAACCCCAGTCACCAATTTGTCCGGACTGGGCTCAGATTTGTATATGTGCTGCTGAAGTGAGCACATGGGTTCAAACTGATGATCCTCCTGTCTCAGCCTCCAAGAGTGCTGAGATTGCAGGGATGATCTGGGTGTTATGTTTTAAAATTTCTACTTGTAATGGAAATGAGGACCTCATTGCCTCTCATTGCTTCAATTCTGAGCAGTGTGAGTAGGCGGATAAAGAAATACTTGCTACAGCCTCAAACATTTTTAGCAGAATTTTTTTTCTTTCTCTACCTATATAAGCAGATTAATAGCACACTAACCACCAATTTGTACTGGACTGAAGTGCTTAAGCATGTCGTATTGTGTGCACAGAGGCCCAGGGCCTGAGTTAAAGCAGCCTGGGGTGTCCTCAATCCACGTAAGCTCTGGTTCACATGTCTGGTCTGGGAACAGTGCAGCACGTGGAGCTGGGCACCAGCTGGTCTGGCTGTTGGCAGCCAGGCAGGGCTGGTGACACGTCCATGTGGGACTGCAGAGCCCAGGCACTTCTGAACTCCTCCTACCCCCATGGCCCTCTGTTAGCCCTTTCCGTCACCCCTCCAACCTCTTTGTGGACTACCCTATGTGCTGCTGTGTAGCTTAATAAATTGTAAAATGGATACCTGTGCCGCCACCCTACTGCCCAGGTCAAGCACAGAAAGTTACTATTGCTGGCATCCTCTCTCCCCATCTGTCTCTTGCTCCTGTTTTCCACTGATTTCTGTTTTGTTTGTGTTTCTGCTTTTCCCTGTAAGTTCACCACAGAATTCTGCATTCTTGATAATCATCATTTCCTTTTGCCTGTTTTAGTTTTAAGCATTATATAAGTAAATCACAGTGTATTTTAATGAGTCTGGATTTCTTCACCCACTAGTCTCTGTTTAAAAGCCATCCATTGCAAGCATCTTTTGGAATGCACTTGAGTGAAAGAGAAAGTGGACAGAAGAGAAGCCATTGAAGGTGACAGAGAAACTCCCATGGGCTGTAGAGGGACCTGGGCTGTCCATGGTTCCTGGGGCAGAGCTGGAGCAGTGGGCTATGTAGGTATGCAATTCTGGTGACTTGAGGCAGGAGCTACAGCTGAAAGTCAAAAGGCCAAGGGGAAGACTGCAGGTGAGTCAGGGCAGGGTAGGGAGGAGGAGTTTCCGGTTGGACCAAGATGAAGAAAAGCCCAGGCAGACCTTGCATGGCCTTGCTGGACCAGCAGGAGCTGAAACAGTGGACTCTGGGAAGCTCCATCTGGTGGCCACATGATGCAGTGACACTCTGAGACTAGGGACACACAACCTAGTGGCCTTTACAGGAGCTGCCAGCGTCAAAAAAACTGGCCGCCAGCAGATACCCGTCCCTGAGCTCAGACCCTCATGTAACCCACACAGGGCACAAGAACAGGATCTTTAAAAGGCCGCTTGTGATTAGTCATTGGAACTTTTGGAATATCTAAGAAATGAAGTTTTTTTGCATATTTATATTTAGATGCTCTGTGATCAAGGCCTGTCTCTAAGCTTGATGTTCTCAGATCCTCTCCTCCAGCTGTGTGGATCCAGAATTCTTGTTGTGTCCTCTGATGCGCTTAGTGTTTTGTAAGCAGTATAGGTAGCTTCTAGTTACAGTGCCCATGCATACCTTGTGTGATCATATTTTTATTCATAAGCCAAGACACCTGGAAACTGGAAGCCTTATGAGACCTAATTATTTGGAGAATCTTTCTGATTGTAGGATTGCATAGAAACCTCAGTGTGTATGTGTGTGTGTGTATGTATGTATGTATTACGAACTGCTTTATTTTCTCGAGCTTCAAGGTGGAAATGTTGCTAGTGATGTCCATTAGTTGCACTCCTGTGACCTCACTGACCACAGCTACTTACCTTTGTACTTGTCCCACTGAATCACAATAGTTTATTTATGGCTGATTCTGTTGGTAAGTTAGGGTTGTAAGTGTTTGAGTACTCCTGGTGCCTCTGTCAGGGGCTTGGCAGGTAGCGAATGCCCCATAAATTGTTTGTGGTGTGAAGCAGGGGCCAGCAACCTGTGGCCTGCACATGAAAGCCAGTTTGTTACTTGTTTTGGTAAGCTTTATGGGCATCCAGCCCTTCGTTTACATATTGCCTGCAGCTGCTTTGAGCTAAAAGGGCAGAATGCAATAGTTTCCATAGAGATTATTTGACCAACTAAACTGAAAATATTTCCAGTTGCTAAGCCCTATCGCTTCAGTTAGTATGATGGGAAGGAGAAAGGTGGCCAGTTTGTCCAAAAAGCTTCTGAGGCCCAGAGGAGTTTCTAGTAGCAGTTTCTCCCCTGTCTACACTGCTGAGGATGTGGTGGGTACTTAGCCATGACAGCCAGCCTTCCTTGCCCCCATTGGAGACTTAATCTCTGTGACTTATGTCTTTCCATTCTGTCTGTCCAAGTCATCTTGGGTTTAGTTAAGTTGGCAAATAATATGGCATGGTGAGATTTGAGAGAGGAATACTGGCGTAAAATTTGTCAGGTTCCGGTGGCACCTGGCCACTGCTGGGCAGAGAGAGGAGAGGACAGGTGGGAGGCCGCAGCATTTTATGAGTGGTGTTAAAAATGGTAGCAGCATACTGTGCAATGGCTCCAAAAGCGAAACCATCCAAATGCCCATCCACAGAGAACAGAGAAGCACATTAAGCCTTATTCCTACCATCAAATAACACAGAACAGGAGTTGGCAAAGTCCTTTGTCCCAAGGACCAACTCCAGCTCACCACCTGCTTTTATATGGCTCCTGAGCCAAGAATGGTTTGTACATTTTTATATGTTTGAAAAAACCCCAAAAAAGGATAGTATCTTGTGAAACGTGAAGATTATATGAAATTGGAATTTCAGTGTTCATAAATGGCAGTTTTTATTGAAATGCAGCCCCAATCATTAATACATATATGATCTCTGGCTGCTCTCAAATGATAATGCCGAGCAGAGTGAGTAGTCCCATCAGAAACCACATGGCACACAGAGCATCAAATCTTTACTTTCTGGCCCTCGAAAGAGTTTGCTGGCCCCTGTTCTAAGGCAGAGGGGATGAACAAACAGTGATTATGCTCAACAACGTGGACAGACCTTATGAACTAATAGAGAACACAAGAAGCCAGACACAAGATCTCATTTATATAAAGCTCAGAAACAAGCAACAATAATCTATGGTATGACAGTCAGGATGGTATTTGCCATTAGTGGCAGGGTAGGAGGCTGGGAGGTCCACAAGGAGGCTGCTGGGAACCGGACACTTTGTGTTTCTTGACCTGGAAAAGAAAATGATCTCAACGTGGCAGCTACTCAGAAGGTTAAACATAGAGTTCCCTTCTGACCCAACAATTCCACTCCTGAGCATATACTCGAATGATGTACATATATGTCCACACAAAGGCTTCCACAAATGTTCAGAATATGGTTATTCATAACAGCCCCAGACACATCCAAACAAAATGTGATACAGTCACACAATGGAGTATTATTCAGCAATAAAAAAGAATGAAGCATTAACACATGCTACAACACGATTGAATCCCAAAACCATGATGCTAAGAAAAAAAAACCAGACACAAAATGCCACAAATCACATGATTCCATTTATGGGAAATGTTCAGAACAGGCATATTCATGTACAGAAAATAGATCAGTGGTTATCTGGGGACTGGAGAGGGAAGTGATTGTAATGGGGGCAGAATTAGCTTTTTTTTTATTTGCGGCACCAGGGATCAAACTCACAGCCTCATGCCTGCCAGACAGGTGCTTAAGCCACTGAGCCAAACTCCCAGCCCTAGTTTTTTGAGGCAGGGTCGCACTATGTAGCTTAGGCTGGCCTTGCACTCGTGTTGTAGCCCAAGCCGGCCTCGATCTCACAACGCTCTGCCTACCTCAGCCTCCCGAGTGCTGGGATTAAAGGCATGTGCCACCACGCCTGGCTCGCAGCGCAGAATTAGCTTTAAGGGGATAAAATGTTCTGGATTTGGGTAATGAAGATAGTTGTACAAATTTGTGACTATTTCCAAACATGCACATTGTACACTTTAAAAAGGTGAAATTTATAGTAAAGTACATTGATTTTATGTTTACAACCAAATGCTTAAGCCAAGCATGGTGGTGCTTGGGAGGCTGGGCAGGAGGATCACAGGTTGGCCAACCTGGTCAACTTAGTGAGACCCTGTCTGAAAATAAAATAAAAGGACTGGTGATGCAGCTCAGTGGTAGAACATTTGCGTAGCATGCACAAAACTCTGGATTAGATTCCCCAGTACTGGGAAAGAAAAAAAGAAAAGAGAGAAGAAAACAATTGAGAAAAGGTCTCAAGGCAGTGTTCACCTTGACCACACTTTCTGCCATTCTTTCATGTGTAGATAACTCAAAAACCGACAGAGGGAAGGCCTAGCTATTCCACTAGGTATCTCAGACCCGTCTGCTGGATCCAGATCATTTGAGTAGCACAGAGTAGTTTCTAGAATTCAGCTAGAAGGTGCATATTAGATTTGCTATTTTTGTTTGCTAAAACTGCATTTCTCAGAAAAACAGGACAAAAGGACAGATCATAGATAACTTGCTTCCTGGACCTTCCCTGTCATCAGGTCCAACTCCACTCCCATTTCCCTGTTGTTTTCCTTTGGTCTGGTGGGAGAACAATGGGAATCTCTGTAGTAGCTATTGCTGCACGTTGCCATTGCCCAGCAAGGACAGTTGGTTCCTTGTGAACCTGCAAGGCTCCATTGTAGCTGAGCATTGGGAGGCTGAGGCTGGAGATGGTGAGTTTGATGCCAGCCTGGGCTACATAGAGAGTTCAAGGCCAGCCTGGACTGCTTAGCTGTCTCAAAAACAATTAAAAATAAAAATAGAAGACTCCATCACTTCCTGCAGGTATCTTTTCTTACATATTTATCATTCTCTTTGGGGTTACACTTTTTGATCTTTACTTCTGGGTATTAAGGGCAGTAATGGACACAGATACCTTGATTGTTTTTGATTATCCAGTGTTTTAATTTTGCTGACACTAAACAGTATGTGATTTAGGACTTTTTGCTCTGTAATGATGGATGAAAACAGCTGGCAGTGAAGATAGCCCTGAAATTTCTGGGAAGTTCCACATGCCTGAACATTATCTGTGGTATACACAAATAGTTTTGATAAATGAGAAAAAGGGTCGTTTGACCCTAAGAGGGTGGAAGGGTCAGGTATTTACTAACTTTCTGTGTCTGGCATGTGCTGGGAAGGGTGTGGGGAGCCATGGAGATACAGCGCATTCCAGGGCCCAGGCTTGAAAGTGGAGAGTGATGAAGGTTGGGGAGGGGCATTGGAGGTCACAAAGCCAGATGGGATTCATGCAAGTCTCTCATTTAGTGTTTT
>RJWM01039344.1:0-16175 GCA_004363535.1 Dasyprocta punctata
TGTCTTGGTTACTTTTTACTCCTTGCTGAGACAAAACACCTGACACACAAACTAGGGAAGGAAAGGTTTATTTAGCTTACAGTTTTTGGAGGTTTCAGTCCACAATCAGCTGGCTCCAAGGCAGGGTGGCATGGCACGGGGACAGCACTTCAAGGCAGCAACCGAACAAAAGCAGCCAAAGTAAAAGGAGCAAGAGCAACTTCTTCTCCTCCCTTATATAGTACACAGGACCCCCTCCCCCAGGGTGGGTGTAGCATTCACAAACATCCTTGCCTTCCTTTGCACGGGATGAGGATGTTTACAAAGTAAGAACCCTGGCTCCCTGCTGAGTCTCTCAGCTAAAATTTGACCTTCTCAAATTGACACAATGGCCAGGTAACTGCTTATGCTCTACACCCCAGGATGTAGAGCTGCTGCCTTACTTAATTAAGCTTCTAGACTTCTCAAGTTGACACAATGTATAAACCATAGCAGTCACCCATCTTTACCAATGACAATATGCTTAGTTAAGCCAGAGCTGAATCTTATAGTGATGTTAGAGGTTTAGTAATGGGGCAAATATCCCCAGCAATCCTGGTAAATGGTATTCTATGGGTGGCAGGTCAGATTAGGCAGGAATTTCTTTTTTGGGAATAGTTTTCTTTTTCTGGGGTAAGGATCAGGAAATGAAATATCCAATTAACCAAGTTTAAGGACCCTAATTTAACACTTGGGTTGGGAGTCACTAGTTCTTGGAACCATGGAATGAGATCAAGCAAGAAACTGGAGCATAAAGCCTCTACAGGACAAATTATGGTACACTAACAATATTAGACATTATTATGACATAGAATCTAAGAAAACATAAATTTTGTCTCAACTCGGTTTCTTCTTCTTCTTCTTCTTCTTCTTCTTCTTCTTCTTCTTCTTCTTCTTCTTCTTCTTCTTTTTTCTTCTTCTTTTTCTTTTCTTTTTACAAAGAGACACATTTACAAAGAAAGAAGTAAAGAAAAGCCATTTTATACTTCATTGTCAGCTAGGTTTGAGACCTAGTTCAGTGCATAAAACTTTGGCAGACTTTACTGGGGCATTTGTCCTCAAGCTTTGGAATTCAAAAACTTTAGGCAAGGGACAATTCTGTGTACATGTTATCACAGAGCAAGCATTAGGATAGAAAAAGGTGACTGAGTATATATCAAAGTGGCTTAAACAGTCTGGGCAGCAACTTTGGCATCATTTCTACTATTTAGAAAAAATTCAACTTATCAGGTTTTTTTTTTTAATGTTCCAAACCTTTTGTGTCCTCAGTTAAAAAAAAAAAAAAAACCTTTGCCTACTTCAAGATCTTGAAGATTTTTCTCCTATGCTTTCTTCTAAGAGTTTAATAGTAATCATTTTTATGTTTTCTCCCACAATATATTTCAAGTTAATTTTTTTATGTGATATGAGCTAGGACTTTAGAGTTTTTTTTTTAAATACAGATATTCAGTTATTCCTTGTCTTAGATACTTCTCTCTTGTTGCTGAAACAAAATAACTGACACCCAAAATTAGGAAAGAAAAGGTTTATTTCTTATAGTTCTTGGGGGTTTCAGTCCATGCTTAGTTGGCTCCAAGGCAGCATGGCATTGTGGGGTAGCCATTCATGGCTACCACAACAGCAAGGTGAACTGGCAAGAGAGACAGAACATGCTTTCCTCTGGCCCTTACACTGTGTGTCGGCTCCACTGCTGGGTGGGTGCAGCACTCACATTGCCAATCCCAGTGCTAGACAACAAACCAATCATGAATGCCAGACTCAGCCCCATCCATGATTACATGAGGTTTTGGTGGGGACACAGTACCATACCCATAACACTCCTATACCATTGGTGAAAGACTTGTTTCCTGACTAAATTATCTTTGTTGAAAATAAGTTGACTATATGTTCATGGACTCCCTATTATGTCCCATTGATCTGCTTATCTTACTAATATCACATATTGTATGCAGATTGTTATAGTTTTGTAGTAATGTTTGAAGTCAGACAAGTCCTCCAACTTTGTACTCCTTTTTCAAAACTCATTCAAATATTCTAGCTCAACTGCAATTTCATATACATTTCAGAATCAGTAGTCAATTTCTATATAAAGTGCTGAAATTTTGATAGGGACAGTGTTGATCTATAGATCAATTTAAAAAGAACTGATATCTTAACAATATTGAAACTTGTAGTTCATGAACTTATGCACATCTCTCAATTTGTTTAGGTGTTCTTTATCACAGCAACAGTTTATAGTTTTTGGTGTACAGGTCTTACAGATGTATCAAATGTATTCCTGTTCCATTTTAAATACTATTATAATTATTACTGCTTTTTGACCTTATTTTTGAATTTTTCATTGACAATATATAAAAATATTTGCTTTTATATATTGACCTTTATAATCCATGACCTTGCTAAGTTTAATTAGTAGTTTAAGCTTTTTAAAATAAATTCCTTAGGATTTTCTACATAATTATGCTTCATTTAACATGGTGTGTGTGTGTGTGCGTGTGTGCGTATGTGTGTATATTTTTGGTCTTTTGTTTTTTTTTGGGTTTTTTTTTAAAGCAAAACATAAAAAATGGTAGAAATAATACAGGATTTCTAAGAAAACAGTAAGAAATCAACACTAGTTAATACAATGCATACAATCCTAGAAGTAGTTGTTTAAGTTACAAGATCTAGGCATAAAAAATGATCAGACAATCAAACAATGACAACACTTCTTCCTTTCCTATCCTTATTCCCTTTATTTCTCTTTTCCCCTATCCCAGTTGTTCTTTAATTTTGAGCACTTTCTTTTCCTTTCATTATTACAATATCTATTTTACATTTTGGATCTTATTACTCTTTCAGTTTTTTATTATTATTTATTTTTTACACTAGGGAGACAATATGATATTAATAAATGTGAGTCTGATTTATTTCACTTATGAATATAGTCTCAAATTGCCCCCATTTACCTATAAAAACCTCAAGATCATCCTTTTTATAGCTAAGTAATATTCCATTGTATAAAAATACCACATCTTTTTTATCCATTCTATGGTTGATGGGCATTTTGCTTGTTTCCAAAATTTAGCTATTACAAATTGTGCTGCTATAAACATGGGTGCACATATATCGCTGTGACATAACATTTTCAATTTTTCTGGAACAATACCCAGAAGGGGAATAGCTGGATTGAATGGGACTTCCAATCTTAGTTTTTTGAGGAATATCCACACTGATTTCCCCAGTGGCTGCACCAGTCTACACTCCCACCAACAGTGGAGAAGTGTTCCTTTTTCCCCACAGCTCTGCCAACATTTGTTAGTGGTTGATTTCTTGATGGCAGCCATTCTTTCTGGAATGAGATGGAAAGCCAATGTTGTTTTAATTTGTGTTTCTCAAATAACCAGTGATGTCGTGCATTTCTTCATGTATTTATTTGTCATTTGTATTTCTTTACCTGAGAAGTGCGTGTTCATCTCAGATGCCCATTTTTCGATTGAGTCTTTGAATTTGGGGGGCTTGATGTTTTTCAATTCTTTATATGTTCTGGATATCAGCCCTTTGTCTGAGGGACAGTTGGCTAAAATTCTTTCCCATTCTGTTGGTTTTCTTTTCACTTTATTGATGATTTCTTTTGAAGTGCAAAAACTTTTTGATAAGATGAGATCCTAGTTGTTGCTTCTTTGAAGTACTTCCTGTGCAGTTTGTGTCTTGTTCATGAACTCTTTGCCCACCCTTTTGTCTTCAAGATTTCTACCTACCTTGTCTTCCAGTAGATTTAGTGTTTCTATTTTAATATGTAGATCTTTGATCTATTTTGACTTTAGTTTAGTGAATGGTGATAGACAAGGGTCTAGTTTCAGTCTTCAGCATGTGGAAAGCCAATTTTTCCAGCACCATTTGTTAAAGAGGCTATCTTTCTTCCAGTGAAACCCCTTTGTCAAATGCAAGGTGGCTGAGTATCTTTGTAGTTGTATTTGTATCTTCTAATCTGTTCCATTGATCATTATACTAAATGGACGAAAACTGAAAGCTTTCAACCTAAATTCAGGAACAAGACAAGGATGTCCACTATTACCACTCCTATTCTATATAGTTCTGGAAACATTAGCCAGAGCAATCAGGCAAGAGAGAGAAATAAAAGGAATAAGGATAGGAAAGGAAGAAGTTAAATTACCACTGTTTGCAAATGACATGATACTCTACATAGAAGACCCTAAAAACCCCATCAAAAGGCTACTAGAGTTAATAAACAAATTTAGCACTGTAGCTGGATACAAAGTCAACACTCAAAAATCAATAGCATTCCTGTACACAAAAAGCAAACTCACTGAGGGAGAAATTATGGAAGTAACACTTTTCACAAAATAGTATTCAAAAAAATGAAATATTTAGGAATCAACCTAACAAAGAATTTAAAGACCTATATGCTGAAAACTATAGTACACTAAAAAAGGATATTGAAGAGAATGTCAGAAAATGGAAAGATATCCCTTGCTCTTGGTTAGGAAGAACCAACATTGTGAAAATGGCCATACTCCCAAAACTGTTATATAGATTTAATGCAGTCCCAATCAAAATGCCATTAACATACCTTACAGACCTAGAGAAAACTTTCCTAAAATTCATTTGGAAACAGAAGAGACCTAGAATAGCAAAGGCAATTCTGGGCAACAAAAGCAAGGCAGGAGGCATCTCAATCTCTGACTTGAAATTATACTACAAAGCTACAGTGATAAAATCAGCACAGTACTGGCAAAAAATAGACCTGAGAATCAATGGAGCAGATTATTTGGTTTTTATAGTGTTGGGAATTGGAGTTCTGGGGAGATGGCAGAACAGTAAGCAGCAGAGTAAACAGCCTCTCTGAGAGATACAGTCCAGATGCTGGAATATAGTATCATGGGGAAGACAAGAAGGAAGGAAGTGGGTCCCCTGGACCTAGGAAGAATCTAAAGTGAGGATTGAAGCCCACAGAAAGAGTAAAAAGAAATACTTAAACAAAGAAGGCAGTAGCTGATGGCACTTTTGCCCAGAGCTGGACCCACTGTGAGAGACAAGCTGTTGGAAACTGGGGACACACAATTAAGGTGACTTGGTGGCTGGTGACCCTGGAGGCCTCTGCAGAGAGAGAGACAGCATTGGAGGGAAGCCACAGTGGAGGGGAGTGGCGGACCTGGAAGACTGCACTGGCTGACTGTGAGTGCAGAGGACTCGGTCCTGCCACAAGAGAGAGTAATTGGCTGGGAACCATTTTGGAGTCAGGCTGGAAAGCCCAGAACCAGAACTGCTCTTGGCTTCCTTACAACAGCTCCTAGCTGGGCACAGATCCATGGAAATTTCTCGATCTGAGCCTCACCCCCTTGTGCATTCTAGCAGCCATTATGGAGGTTCCTTGCGGGTAGCCAACTTGGTCTGGAGGCAGCGGCTGGCCCTGCTCCTGCACACACTCCACGGGTGGTAGTGGAGGATCCCCACCTGTGACAAGCCCAGGTCCACATGTGGAGGCCAGCCCTGCCCCCACACACACTCCACCAGCCATCGAGAAGCCAGTACAGGCTGGGAAAAGCAGCAGACAGCCCTGTACTAGCCCATCCAGTGGCCACCATCAGATACCTGTAGCCAGCACTGGCTAGAAGAACCAAACAGTCTTGCCTCAGAGAAATTGTAGCCAATGTGGGAAGTGCCTGGGACCCCAGTACACATTTGTCCAGAAGAACCCAGGAATATGTCAAGACAAAGAAGCAAAAGGCAGTCCCTGGCCTTCAATCTAAGCAGAGCAAGTCCAGGAGATGCAAACATGGAAGGGATCGGGAGTTGCGCACCTGAAGTTTCTGAAGTGATGGCAACTGAAGTAAAAAAATAACTTCAGGAGGCTATAAAAGAAATTAGAACAGAAATACTAACAGGTAAAAGAAGAAATGAAAAACATAATAAAAGAATTGCTGAGCATCTCTAAGGAAGACATAAATTTTAAAAAATGGAGGTGCATAGGAAAATGAGGGAAACCTTGAATGAACAATACAAAAAAGATTTAGAATACATGAAACAGATTCAAAGAGATATCCAGGAAATTAAAAACTTCATTTAAAGCCGGCAAAACCACTTGAAAGAAACTGAAGATAGACTTTCAAACCTTGAAGATAGGTTTGCAGCTTGTGATTGTGAAAGGAAACATCTCTTAAAAATAACAAGGAACCTGGAGGTAAAAATTCAATGACTGCAAGACAACACAAAGAAACATAACTTAAGGATTATAGGTGTGAGTGAAAAAGCAGGCATCAACACAAATGACATTAAAACTCTATTTACAGAAACAGTATCAGAAAACCTCTCAAGCATGGGAAAAGTAAGTGACATTCAGATAGGTGAAGCATACAGCTAGCCATAACCAAAATAAATCTACACCCAGATGTATAATAATCAAGATCCCAGAAATTCAACACAAGAACAGAATATTAAAAGCTGTTAGAAAAAAGAAACAGATCACCTATAAAGAAAAACCCATCAGAATCACAACAGATTTCTCAACACAAACCATCAAGTCAAGAAGAGCTTGGAGTGAAGTATTTCAAGTACTGAAAGAAAACAACTTCCAAACCAGATTGATGTACCCTGAAAAACTATCTTTCCAAATTAATGGAGAAACAAGGTACTTCCATGACAAAGAACAACTGAAGGAATTCATGACCACCAAACCAACCCTACAAAAAATACTTCAGGATATTCTAGAGAGAGATAAAAAAGACCACAGTTCCAGAAACAGCAGCAGATGGGCATCACTGAGCAGGGCAGACAATTGAATGGAGAGGGAAAAGTAGGCAGCCAATGGCAAGAAAATAGCATGGCAGAGATGAGGCAGTGCATGTTGGCTATCACCATTAATGTAGATGGCCTCAATTCACAATAAAAAGAAATACAGGCACAGTGGATCAGGTGACAGGATACACCAATATGCTTTATACAAGAAACACATTTAACTCAAAAGGGGGTTCATAGACTGAAAGTCAAAGGAGAGAGAACAATGCTCTATGTGGCAGGGAACCAGAAAGAAGTGGGGGTAGCCTGCCCATTAGCTACAGAGTGGACAAGAAAGATGCAGCATTTTTATACAATGGGAAGCTAGTCAGCTATAAAGAAAGATAACCTTGAGGCTTTTGTAGGTAAATGGACACAACTTGAGATCATGCTCATGGATGAAATGATTCAGAGTCATATGGGTGAACATTGTGTTGACTCCCTAGTATAAAAAACTAAAAGAGTTAGTGGGATCCAAAATACACGATACATATTGTGAAAGTGAAAGGGCAGGAAATGTCTAAGAAAGGAAGGCAGTGGCCATTGTTAATCTACTATCGTGATTTGAGTCCCATATTGTTTTCATTGTTCTGTTTGGTTTTATTCTGTTTTGGTTTGTCTGGTTTTATTATATATGATGGCATGGACAGCTATCTCAAAGATAACAAAAAGCATTATGATAGCCATTATTGATTTCCTATTATCTTGTTTTGAAGCCCTGTACTGCTTTCATTGTTTTGATTTGAAGGATTTTATTCTATTCTGATTTGTTTGATTGTATTGTGTCTGATGATATAGGCAACTACTTAGAAGATAACAAGAGGCATTACAGTAACCACTGTTGTTTTACTATTGTTTTGAAGTCCTGTATTGCTTCCATTGTTTTGTTTTTATTGGTTTTATTCTGTACTATTTTATTTGATTTTATTATGCCTGATGGTATGGGCAGTTATTTTGAAGATAACAAGAGGCATGGTAGCCATTACTCATTTCCTTTTGTCCTTTTTAGAAGTCACGTGCTATGTTCATTGCTGTGTTTTGATTGACTGTATTCATTTGCTTTACTTTATTTGCTTTATTCTCTTCAAAATAAAAAATAGGTAAATAAATAAAAAATTTAAAGAACATATATAGTGTTGGGAATTGAACTTAGGACTGTGTGAATGCAAGGCAAACATTTTACCACTGGGCTGTGTTCCCAGCTTGCCCATATGACTTTTTAAAGCAATGGTACTTAGTCAAATTCTTGTTTTAAGAACTGATTGATAGAATTATTATCTCCTCATCTTTGGTAAATCCGTGGGAGATATCCTTCGTGGATGGGAATATGTTGATTATACTGTAAATCTGTAACCAGTAGTCATGGAGAGTCTTGATTGATTTCCATGACTGAAAATATGAGAGGTTGATAGATGTTTCTTGATATTTCTGCTTTTTTAAAAAAAGGCAGAAAGACTAGGAGAGTAAAGTCCAAACAACAAATCAAGGTGTAAATGATTTGAAGGAACTGTGGGTTGGGCCAGTCACCTAACTGACTGACTACTTGAAGCAAAAGTGTGGACTTTGACAGAGTGTACTAAGATATCCCACTCAATGATTCATTTCTGTGGGCAAATGTCATCAAAACTCCAGGGACTCTTCAGGGCTAAGCAGGACACTGTAAACTTTATAGGCATTAATATGGCTTTCTTCATAGCTCCTTCAGATGATTACTTGGAATAATAACTTGGAAATTGAATGACAGTGTAAGAAACATATCTGTGAAAGGAATTTGGATTTAGGGATCAAAATGTTAGAAATCAAAATGATGAGCTCTTAGCCTGAGAGAAATATGTCATGGCATTTTGGAAAGAGTAAAAGTTTTGAACTTAGGTTTCAAACAACTCTCAAATAATTCTCATTTTTCCCTAGACACACTTTCTATTCTCTCCAACACATTCTATGTGCTGAGAGGCCAGAAAGCTTTGCTCTCTTGCTTTTGGTTGGAAGTTACTGACAAGTAATCAGAGGGTGGGAAGTGAAATCTGGGTATTTTCCCAGATCCTTCTCTGCTGAGCTGAATTTTGAACATGACTGCTCCTAGTTGATGGCCCTCTTCAATGACTGTCTCTCCAAGCTATGGTAACTATTGGTCCTTCTTTCCCTTCATACCCTTCATACCCAAGAATGGCAAAAGATTTCTGTAATTTGAGCCATGGGCTACTTTATCATCCCTCAGAAATTTTTATAATTCTGTTCATACTCTAAAATAGTCTCTTCATTCAACTTTCTTTAATCATCTCTTTCAGAGATATTATCTGGACTTTGACCATAGGATGAGCCTATTCACTTAATAGCTTTGGAAATTTGAGCATGCTATTTAATCTCTCAGGTCTCAGTTTTTTCATTTATAAAATGGGGATGAAAATATCCCTTGTAATTACAGAGATAATACATGCATATAATACATAATAGCTACCCAGTAGCTAGTAGTTGTCATCATTATTCATAACCACTATCATATAAAGACTGACAAGAGTATGATGTCCTCAGTAACAATTCTAGTAAAATTGGACAATGCATTACTATTTATTCAGAAGTACAAAACTAAGGAGAAGAAACTAAGGAAAAAATGTAGAAACAGCAAGAAGTAGGATAGAAGATTTAGTCATTACAGATTGTGTTGCTATAAACATGGGTGCACAAATAACCCAAGTGGCTATCAACTGTGGAATGGATAAAAAAGATGTATTTTTATACAGTGGAGTATTCCTCAGCTATAAGAAGGATAAAATTGAGGCTTTTATAGGTAAATGGATACAATTTGAGACCATATTCATAAGTGAAATAAATCAGACTCACATGTATAAATATTATATTATCTTCCTAGTGTAAAAAACTGAAAGTAAATAACATCCAAAATGTACAATAGATATTGTGAAAATGAAAGAGAAAGAAACTACTCAAAAGGAAAGCACAACTGGGATGGGAGAAAGGGGAAAAGAAAGAAAGAAAAAGATTATATATCTGTAAATGTCTTAGTTATTTTTCTCTCATTGTTGAGACAAAATAACTGATGCCCAAAATGAAGGAAGGAAAGGTTTATTTTTTACAGTTTTTGGAGGTTTTAGTCTATACTAAGCTGGCTGCAAAGCAGGGTGGCATTGCTGAGGGTCAGCCATTCATGGTGGCTGCTGCAAACAGCAAAGCATAAACCACCAAGAGAGAGACACACCTTTTTCCCACCATTACACTGCATGCTGGCTCCACCCCTGGGTGGGTACAGGACTCACACCACCAATCCCAGCGCCAGACAACAAACCAATCACAAACACCAGACTCAGCCCTGTCCATGATTACATGAAGCTGAAGTGGGGGCCATCTGACCATACTGTAACAGTATATATATATTCATATATGTATATATATATGTATATATGTGTAAAAGATAAATAACTATACTACTAATCTCTGTTAATTCATCAAAAAGAACAGTTTGTACTTTCATTGTTTGATTATCTGATCATGTTTTCATGCCTATATCTTGTAATCTTGAAAATAACAATATGCAATGTATTAACCAGTGTTAATCTATTATTTTGTTTGGAAATTCTGTATCATCATTTTTATTCTTTTTTTGTTTTTAAAAGAAAAAACAGTAGGATATAAATATTAATGTGTATGAAGTTTTGATATGTTAATGTGAGAAAGAAATTATAGCCTGAGGGATGTATAGACTGATGGTAGGATATATATGTATGGCAGTATTCACCTTGTTAGAAAGGAACTGGCTTTCAGAAGAGGAAGAATAGTGCCATGTATCATAACAGAAATATTTGAATAGAAATACACTGAACTGTGTGTCAAGTCTTCAGAAAGGTAAAAGTAGAAAAGCAAAAAGGTATTGAAATTCACAGGCATCTCCTTCAGATCATCCAGCCAGCTGCAAGAAAGGTTTCTTGACCCACACTGAAAGTCTGATGAGTATGCAAGGTATATAGGTGTTGAGATCTTGATTGACTCCAGCTTGCTTCTAGACCACCGCTTAATGCCCAAAACTGTTCTGGGTGGCTGCCCTTTTGTTTTCCATGTTCCAGACTCTTCTGGTGATCCCACAACTTATTCTTGTGGGAAAGCACTTTTAGTTGACTTCCTGCTCCCTTCTCCTGAGGGCACGATGGGTCTGACTGAACAGAGAGGTTTCCATAGATTCTAGTACAGTTCTCCACCTGTAATGGAATCTCCTTCCCCAGGTACCCTCAGACCCTGTCACCGTCAAACTCAACATGCAAAATTCCTCTTCTTTTGAGGTAAATCACCTCCAAGAGACCTCCTGCAATTAACTTCTCTCCTGGAATTTACTTTCCAGTGAGTGCCCCTACCTTGAAAATTATTCAATGTGCCATGTGTATCTGTTTAAGTTCTTTTCTCAGGAGGCTCCTCAACTACCACATAATTTTAAAGGATAAACTTAGAAACAAGAAGCCGTCAGAACTAAAGCAAATCTTAGATCTCACCCAGTTTCTGAGAAATCCTTACTTGCCCTACAATTATTTTTCCCAGCAGGTAGATAAAATGATGTAACCTTTTTCTATACTTAATTATGTTCAAAGGGAGAGAGAACCTGAGAGAAAGACTTTGTGTTAGCCAGGGTGGGGAAGAAATTCAGGTAAAAGATCTAGCTACTCTGAAATTCTAAGTGGTAGATAACTTATGAAGGTTGTGAAGATCACTAGGTTGAATACTTTACCTGTGAAATTGCATTTAATCTTGATGAAAAAGGAACAAAAGTGATATTTAAACATACAGGACCCTATGACTTTACAGGGAGTTCTATGGGAACTCAGATTTTAAAAAAGATACAACTAGATACCAAAGACTGAATATAAAGAATGATAATACTTGTGTAAATGACATCAGAAAAAAAAAGCATAGAAGCCCAAACTGGTGAAAAGACTGCAAGTAACCACAAAGTTTCATGACTTTTAGCCCTGGAACATTATATTCTAGGAAATTGCAAGGCCTTGCAAATACGATTACTATAACACTGTTAGTTACCCAAGAAAAGCTATGAAAATAGATGACATGTCAGAAGACTGGAATCTGCTAGGAATACTTAAGATTTTTTAAATGGGGAAAGGTGGGTTCTATAGATGGATTGTAAGCTGAAATTTTATGGAAGCTAGACAATAACTAAAAAGAGTCAAGGTTGGCCATGCCCTTCTTGGGGAGCAGATGGTAAAAGTTCAAGTCAAATTTCAGTAGTTCTAGAAGAGTATTAGCTGAGTAAAAATTTGTGCTCCAAGTCAATGGATGGATCAATAAATCAATACTGAACAATAGGGAGGTCTATATACTCTCTTCTCTGACCACTTAAACTTTTAGATCCCTGAAATGAACGCAACAGTTGCCTATGTCTTACCACAGAGTATAATGAAAATAATAATTGCTTTCATCTTAGCTCTGTGTTTTGGTTGATAAGCTAAGATGAAAGCTCTGTGTTTTGATTGATATAGAGAGAAGATGGCAAATGGTAGCTTGTGAGCCAGATCTGCTAGCTGGTAGTCTGTGTGATGTGAATTTTATTGGAATACACCCATACCCAAATTTTCTCTGGTTGCTTCCTAAGGACAAGGACAAAGGTAAGTATAGTATTGCAATAAAGATTTTGTACTCTGTAAAGTCTAAAATACTTACTATTTGGCCTTTCACAGAAAAAATGTATCAATTTTCTGAATTACATAAACATCATGTTAGTTATTTTAGTGGCCTTACCACACTGTTGAATAACACTGAATTTGTTAGTAATGATCAATAAAAATCCAAAGTCTATATCATATGAATGTATGCTTCTTGAAACTTAGATTGAAATAATTGATTTATGAAACCAAAGGGTAGGATGTAAAGTTTGTGTTTGATAGAATTTTGCATATTATTTTGTACTTTTTTGTTTCGTGTGCTGGTTATGCCTTCCAGCATTGAATCCATTGCATATTCTTTTCGATGTCAGCCAATGTGAGTCCTTATGGAGTAGCATTTAGAGACCTGAGCCCAAATGGAAACTCAGATGGTCAGAGATAGATCTAATTTAAGGGTAAGTTCAGGGTGAACCCCCAGAAAGAATTAAAACTCAATAGAAGTCATGTCCATCAGCAATGTGGCAGACAAAGGCAAAATCCAAGGGAAGAGAAACAACAAGAGGATCAGGGAGTGAATGAATACAGAGACAGAATGTGAGAGCAATGTGAGAACAAGGTAAAGGTTAAAGCTCCCTTCTGGATACCTCCTACTGAAATGTGGGATGAGCTAGCTGGAGATATAAAGACTAGGCTGGGTTGGTAGGAACAAGTGCAGTCATGTACTCCATTTAAGTCCTTGTTTAGGATTATTCTAGGTAACATTTGATGAGACCAGAGTATCATTAAGTTCACTTTTTAAAAACTGTGGTAAGAAACATAAAACTTAACCACTTTGATCATTTTTCAGTGTACAATTCAGTATAATGAATCTTCACAGTTTTATGCAACAGACCCCCAGAACTTTTCATCTTGCAAAACTGAAATGCGATACACAATAAACAACAACTTTCCAAGTCTCCCTATAATTTTACTTTTAAATCAAAAAATTACCAAAGCATTCAAACAGAAACACTAACAGACATTTAAGAAAATGCACTTTCAAAAGCAAAACAAGAATAGATGCAATTTGGTAAATTTTTATTCTTTACTAATTAGTATCATCTTTTCCATTTATGTCTTTAAAGAGCAAAATTTAACTCTCCCATTTTACTGGTTAGCATTGAAAAATTAATGCAAAAACCCAGACTTTTGGCTCTTGATAGAAGAATTCCAGTTAGTGTCCCTCATAGCTGTCAATGACATCTGGAAGAAATTTAAGAGGACTTACCTTTTCTATGGGCGCATAACCCAGAGCTTGCTTCTAAATAATCAATTCCTATTGTTGCCTTACTTCCTGCACCTAAAGAAATTCTCTGAGGTTTTAGAATTTCTTCTCCTCTGATTCTCTGTTTTTCTTATTTCCATATAGCAAAACCCAGCAGGAGATTACTACTGCACGTGTTCTACATTTTGCAGTAAAAAATTTGAACATTTTATTTGCCCTAATGAGAAAGAGCTTTCCAGTCCTTAAAAGTTACCTTCATTCCTTAAGTTTATTGACTAAACAGTACATGCAATTCTAGGATAAATTCTAGCAGGTGGTTTTTAAAAAGATATAGATTAGTATACTGAAAGCAATAGGAGTAAATAATCTGTATATTATAATCCAACTTCCTTTTTTATGGAAATACCCTTATTCTTCCCAAAGATACATAGTGTTAAAAAATTCAAAAGCTGAAGTAAAAATGAATGTCTTCCTGCAATTGAACCCAAAACAGATAGTGCTTTATGTACTAAAAAAGTAATATAGCAAAATTTATCAAGGGTTTTCATATATCAGTTCAACAGTATGTGTCTCTAACAGGTCAATCACCTGGTATAGACATGACAATAATGCTGGAATTATGTGGCTTGGATTCCAGGACTTGGGACTAACAGCTGTCTGTTCCACTTACCAGTGATAGTCCCTTGAACAAAGTATTTTATTTCTCTGAGCCTCAGTTTCCTCATCTTGAACATAGAGACAACACTCTTCAATACTGAAATAACTGCAAATGACAGAACCCAACACACATTACACAGAACATCATACATTACACAGAACATCTGAAGCACCTCCTGCATGCCTGGGATTCAGAGGGTGTTCAGTAATTGACAATATCATCATTATAACTACATTAATTTTTTAAAGTTTTGGTATGTTAAAACACACGTAACATAAAATTTATTATCTTAGCCATTCTAAATGCATAATTAAGTAGTATTAAGAACATTCATCTTGACTTCTGGGAAGATGGCAGAACAGTAGGCAGCTGCATGGATGGACTCTCTGGGAGATACAGTCTAGATGCTGGAATGTGGCATCCTCGGGGAGACAGGAGGGAGGGAGGTGGGTACCCTGGGACCACGAGGAATCTGAAGCGAGAGTTGAGGCCCACAGAAAAAGTAAAAAGAAAAACTTAAGGAAGAGGTCAGTGGCTGGCGGTGCTTTTGCCTGGGGCCAGAGCCGCTGTGCAGGAGGAGCTGCTGGAAACTGGGGACACACGATCAAAGTGATGTGGTGGCAGCGACCCTGGAGGCCTCTGCAGAGAGAGGCAGCATTGGAGGAGAGTGGCAGTGGACAGGAGCAGCAGACCTGGAAGACTAAACTGGTTGGCAGTGAGTACAGAGGACTCAGTCCTCCCACGGGAGGTAGCAATTGACCAGGAGCCATTTTGGAGTCGGACTGGATAAGCCTGGAAACAGAACTGCTCCCAGCTTCCTCCAGCAGCTCCTAGCTGGGCACAGACCTGTGGAGGTTGCTCAGACTGAGCCCTGCCCCAACACGCATTCTAGGGGCCATCTCAGAAGGTCTCTGCGGGTAGCCAGCCTGGTCTGGAGATAGCAGCCACACACACACTCCAGGAGTGGTGGTGGAGGATCCTCACTGGTGACCAGCCAAGGATTGCAGGTGACAGCCAGCCCTGCCCTTGGCGCATTCCACCAGCCATCAGGGAGCCAACACAGTCTGCAAAAGCAGCAGACAGCCCTGTACAAGCACACCCAATGGTCACCATTAGATAGCCATAGCCAGCACTGACCAGAAGAACCAAACAGTCTCACTTCAGAGAAACTGTAGCCAATGCAGGAAGTGCCTGGGACTCCAGTACTTACTTGTCCAGAAGAACCCAGAATATGTCAAGACAATGAAGGAAAAGGCAGCCTCTGGTCTCCAGTCCAAGCAGAGCAAGTCCAGGAGATGCAAATGCAGAAGAGATTGGGAGTTGCACAACTGGGGTTTCTGAGGTGACGGCAACTGAAGAAATAACTTCATGAGGCTATAAAAGAAATTAGATCAGAAATACTAACTCAGGTAAAAGAAGAAATAAAAAACATAATAAAAGAATTACTGAGCATCTCTAAAGAAGACATAGATAAAAAAAATGGAGCATAGGAAAATGAGGGAAACCTTGAATGAACAATACAAAAAAGATTTAGAATACATGAAACAGATTCAAAGAGATATCCAGGAAATTAAAGACTCCATTGAGAGATGTCAAAGCCACTTGAAAGAAACCGAAGATATACTTTCAAATCTTGAAGACAGGTTTGCAGTTTGTGATCGCAAAAGGAAACATCTCTTAAAAATAACAAGGAATCTGGAGGCAGCAGTTCAATGACTGCAAGACAACCCAAAGAAGCATAACTTAAGAATAAAAGGTGTGAGTGAAAAAGCAAGGGTCAATACAGGTGACACTGAAAGTCTATTTAAAGAAATAATATCAGAAGGCTTCCCAGGCATGG